>CM047879.1:1438636-1542359 GCA_026212405.1 Petrea volubilis
AGCACCAAAGCTCGAAGCCAGGAGGAGTTCGGCCTGTGGGAAGGACCCGTTGGAGGAACATCAAGCAACAAATCCTGTTCGGAACTCTCATCAACAAAATGGGAAGAGTCCGCCACCTGGGAGCCATCATCATTATGAGTTGAAAAGAGTCTTCTTTGGCTGAACAAATTTGAGCAACCTTATCTATTTTCCTTCTGATCATAGCTAGATGCCGTCATCATAATTCTTCTGGGGCTCTTCATAATTGCCTTTCCTCCTAAAACAGAACAACCATTAGAGATGATTCGTACATGTGGAGATAACAAAGTTGGCTAATCTTGATGGTAAATGAGTTCCAAGTACTACATCATACTTTGTTAAATATCCACAGGGAAGGATGGCAGAGCAGGGAAAAGGACTGATTAGAAAAATGTACCTGAGGTTCGACCTACTTTCATAAAATCTCCTGTGATATGAAAGATTATAAATTCTCCCCATAATGTTCAGTTCCAAATTTAGATTCCATCAGCCATTAGGAGTTATCTATAAACCAGACGTTAGATAGGTATTTGTAATTTTTCATACCACTGGAGGTTTTGTGAAAACATTCCAAACCTCAGGGAGGATTTTGTAACTAACATGAGGAACCTACATGTCCAATAAGGAATTCAATCATATGAATCATTCTTAGGGTAAAGTTAGATATGAATATGTTGAGTTCTTCATGGTTGGAGAAACAATATTGTAGCTTAGAAAGCAATGTATATCAGATGGTCTTCTCCACAGTTACGTTATTAGCATAAGTTCATTATGAATTGACTCTACACATTTTGGAGAGGTAATATTATATCCCAAAAAGTAATGTATATCAAAATTGCTTCTTTCCGAAGTTAAATATACTGAAACAACAATTAGCAGTAGAAAATACGTGGACAAAGGATTGTAAGACGTTATCACAATCATATCAATAGGTTTTAATTGGAGAAAATATTGTTCTATCTGTGAGGTGAACAACCACAACTAGAACAAAGTAGCAACAGTGAGCAAGTTATTTTTAGGGTTGGTTATGAAAAACCCACTGAGATGTGGGGTCCCTTTTCACAAAACCCCCAGTGGTATGAAAAATTAAGAGTACACCCCTAATGTTTGAATTTGTTTTACAAACACCCCCTACGGTAGGCAGGATGTGCAAAAAAAAACTAAACAATTAGAGAGTATTTGTAATTTTTCACCATATGGGGTTTTATGAAAACAGGCCAAATCTCAAGCTTTATTTTCTTTTCTGTAATTGTTTACATTTGACCAGCATCATGCCCTTACCCCCACCGCACCCCGCTCCCTCCAAAAGAAGAACAACGTTAATCCATAAAGGTTCAGCTACTGCCAAGCAGAAATATGCCTCAAGATTATAAGTGGCAGTTTCTTCTTCTTCTTCTTCTGTGTCTCTTTATTTATTTATTTATTTTTGATGAATAAAGTGGCAGTTTTCTTCATCTAATTCACACTTTACCTGAAAACTGTTGGTGCAATCCATCCCGTGATCTTTTCACACTCAGTGAGAAATCACTGGCAAGTGCATTAGATTCTTCTGCAACCTCTGACTCGTTCATGATATTTTTCCTTTCAAATCCTAAACGAAAAACATGATTCAAACATATAACTTCAATCCAAGAGGCAAGCTGTTTGTAAGATACAATAAAAGTTCTTGCTACAAACCTTAAAGATTTTATATTGTTCCACCCACTTTGATTTTGTCGAATTGCACAAAACAAACTTCTTGAGAGCTCTACAATCTTCTGTGTTGAGCCCAGATAATGTGTTATCAAAAAGTCCATCTGCAAGAAGCTTTTGGAAGGACAACAGATTCTCCTTGAACTGAAGGCTGTTGAACATGCTTTCAAGACTGGAAACCAAAAAAGAGCCCCTGTAAAGCTCCCTTTTCTAAAACACAATAATTTTTTTTTTTTTTTTTTAAAAGTGCCATCTTTTTGTTAACCATCCAGCTAAATGGAGAATGATATCCGCATATACATTAAACCATCCACACATGCCAAATCAGAACAGCGTTTTCTACTCTATGAAATTAGTTAAAAAGATTTCAAAAACGTTTTAATTAAAAAACCCTCTGAGGTTTGCATAGTTCTCACAGAAACCCATATAGTTGAAAAATTACAATAGCCCCCAACGGTAGGTAGAATCTGCCAAGGAACCAAACATTAGGAGGGTATTGGTAATGTCTTATACCACAGGGGCTTCTGTAAAAACGGGCCAAATCTCATAGGGTTTTTTGTGATTAACCCTTAAAAATTCTATCAAATATTAGTAACAAGCAAAATGATGTAATACAGTTATTTTTCTCTAATTCCAAAGATAGGTTATCCAATTACTAAGCAACAAACTTCTCCATGCTAGAAAAGAATAATGCACACCTCTCAGGAGCTTCCAACGTGTCAATAGAAGGTAAAAACTTCAGCACTGCTGTTGTCCTCATTTGTCAAATTGACTTGCAAACTTGTCAAAATTTATAATATCCTACACAAATACAGATATAGATGTAATAAATACAAAACCCTCCAGAAATATAGCATTATGTTCAAGTTCAAGACAATTAATCAAGAAAGTCCAGGAAGATAAGTAGAAATCAGATGATAAGAAACAAAAAAGAATTTTGGCATTTTGTATCAGTTGATAACTGTCCTCATATTACATTGCTTATGTGAATAATATCAAAATTACGTATTGATTTACAACTTACTTGCAGAAAAATGCGACATAGTGGTGAATTATGATGAGCCACAATGTGTAGTTCATCAAATTGACCCTTGTCTCTGAAATTGAACAGAAAACATAAATTAATAGCCACATAAACGCAAGGTTCAGCACAATGATGGAAGTATGGTTCTTTGTCTGTTAAGTGCAAATCATTTTCATTGTTATAGTAACATTCGCCACAACATCATTTGACTGATCTGAAACAAATGTGACTGGGAACCACAGATGACCCATTACAACATTTAAATAGTATTTTCAATCCAACAGGGGGATCCACAAGTTAACACTATTACGTTCGAACATTATTTTCAATCAACAATTTAACCTATCAACTCTACTCATCCACTCAGACTTTCCTCCTCACAACAAAACTAATAAATAAAACAAAAGAATCACTTTTTTCAATAAAGGGGACAAAAAAAAAGAAAGAAAATGGGAATAAAAAACACAGCCAATCAGGGCCCGAGTCACTGGTTAACTAGGAACACATGTTCACCCTTAAGGAACTGCCTGGTTTGAAAGCAGCAATTGTACGAAAAGTACCTTCTCATTTTCTCTTGTTCTGAGCCTGGATTTGCAGGCTTCTGATTCGATCAATTCCTCGATGAGATAAATTAGCTCCCGTATCTTCAATAAGACTAGATGGCATGCCCAGCCAAGAATTCAAAGCATGTTGTTTGTTATCAATTGAAAGGGAGCTTGCTTCTGATTCCTCTTCACGAACTATTGAGTTTGGATGCCTAATAAGCACAGTTCCATGTCCAATCTCAACAGATACCATTGGTTTGTCACTCTCGAGAAGCGAAATCCTCTTCTGAAGACGGCAGACAAGCATGAGGACTGTTGTTCGTGCCATAGGTATAAAGGTCTTTTGTAAGCTTCTCAACTGGGGACGGCTTTGGACGAGTGACACAGGTTCGCTTCCGCGAAGGCCACCGTTGAATCCCATACCATGGGTTGGGATGGACCTGTAAAGATGGCAAAACAGGCGAGCAACATATCAAGTAACTCAGTTATGCAAGAGACTAATAACAGCTGCAGACATAACCCTTCTTGATGAGCTGAGGTAGCACTCTACCACTTGGTTCTGAAAGACCATGGAACAAGAAGCCATATAATAGTTGCCTCATTGAAGTTATAAATTCCGTTTTATCAAATTTTACCTGATATCCAAAAACAGCAATTGCATTTGGGAGAATCAAAGTGAAATGCGATCACGTTACACATTGCAAGCTAATTTCACATTTTTATTTCACCACAATAAATTTTGCCCCAGACAGCCTGTGGAATACAGCATTCACAACCATGTCTCTCAAAGGATAAAGAGAATAACAACAATATACTAACCAGTCAAATCACTTGCATCAGCATTGCCATATTGTGCACAGCTCTCGGAGTTCGATATAGCAGAGCCAGAACTTGACCTATTGCTGGTATCTTCATCAAATCCTTTACGATTATAATCGAATGGGACTCCCCCGAATTCAGTAATGTTATTATCGTACTTGCGCTTGAGAGCCTTTGCCTCTTTGTTCTTAACATGTATGGTTTTCACCTTAGAAACTCTATAATCCTCAAACTCATCAGCTTCAGCCCTTGCATGTAGAGGTGTATATTTTTCCAGAGTTCCCTTGGTTCTCCACCGTGAGCCACACGCATTGCGAGTACTGCTTCTCCGGAGGCCCATTACGCCAAAGGGGGGTGCCTGTTCCATATATATATTTTTATAAGAAGCAAATTAACCTATCGTAAAGAAAAGAATGACATATATCAGAGTTCCCATATATCCATATGTTAAAATCTCTACTCGTTCGAAAAAATGAAAAAGCTAGAGATGCAACAAATGAGTGACAAAAAAGCACTTTTTTATATACACACAACAAGCACGTTTTTCTTCTTACTCCTTTGAACAAAGAAAGCCATAATGTCACCCACCGTAGTGGGTAAAAGCCAAAAACGAAAATGATGATAATTGCTGGGCACAAATTTGTGATTATATGATTAATCAGGAGCATTTCAGCAAGAGTTAAAACTCTCAAGTGTATCAAAAATGAATTGCTACTCAACTGTGATTGGACAAATTAGGCTGTTTGTAGGCATAGAAAGAGTAAACTAATGATCCAGAGAAGCTTAAAAACCAAATACAACCAAGGAAAATACCAATTTATTAGAATCAAGAATTGAGCATCAAACACTATGGGGCAGTGGCGGCTGTGTAAGAATTCAAATACAAAGCACAAACACAACCAAATGAGGCATTACAGCACATATGACTTAATATTGTTCATTGTCTTGTTATTCTCTTCAATATCCAAGCAATCAAATGGTATGAATTATTCATATTACAGATTGAACCACTAATCAATCAATTGAGAACCATTTGAAGAACAATAAACTCAATAGCAAAAAAGAATTCACTCTCTTTCTGTGTCCTTTCAAGTAATTATTGGGGAAAACAATGAAAACACAGTTGAAAAACCAAAAACTCACTTGTAACACCACGTGATAGCAAGGCCCATGTTTTCCCATGTCTCTAATTTTCTTGTTCTTTCTTTAATATATAAAAACACAGAATTCCAATGAAATTCACCAGAAAGAAAATTAAAATAAAAATCTGAACAAAACCAGTTTTTTTTTTTTCTTTTTTTAAATAAAGGGCCTTTCAAAAAACAAATTCAGAGGTAGGGAAAAAAAAAAAATAGGCTCGATTATTCGTTCAGACTTTTAAAGATATATGCTTTCTGGGTATGAAGCTTTTTCAGCAATAAACCCAGAAAAAGTTTTTTTGGCAGAAAAATCAAAAACCAAGAAATCAAAAACCCAATAAAGTTTTCTTCTTATAGTCTCAAAAAAGACCACTAAAACGGCAAACTTTGCACAAGCAATGAAGGGTTCAAATACAAAATCCAATAGAAATAAGGGGAAAAATTAAGAAACCATTGAAGGAATCTCAATAAATGGTTGAGAAAGAGAAGGTGACAATGGGAAAGGGGAAGGGGGTTTTGTTTCTGTATATGACTTTCTCTCTTGTATTGTATTGTATGTATTGGATGTGAAGTAAATGTTTTCAGCTTTCTCACTACTTTAATATATACTTATTTGTTCTATTTTTTATTATCAGATTTTCTTTTATCACACCATATAAATTAATCCAGTATAAGCACAAAAAATAAATTCCATTGTTTATTATATTTATTTTATTTTATCTGAGTATATTACACAAGCACTCTGTTTTTATTTTATTTATTTTTATAATTCCATCTGTGTCTTGTTGACTATCAAGATTTAGTTCATCTGTACATGTCCTTTTTCTTTTTTCTTTTTTTAAAAAAAGTACAGTACAACTATTACAGTCAAATTTGTTATGTAAATTAAGTTTTTCTGACATTTATCGTTATTAATTAATGGACAAAATGAAGTTAACACAAAAATACAAATTTATTCTTTTTTTTTGTAACATAAAATAATGTTGTAATAATAGTTGTAAAGGGTCACAAAAATTTTTAGTTGGTATCAGAATGCAATATTTAATCATGAAATGAACAAAAAGTAAGAATTTTATAAAATGTTATTTAATTACAACACAATACAAGAGAATAAGAAAAGACATCACCAAAAAGCAACAATAAATAGGATAAATAAACAAAGAACGTTTGTTTGTACTCGTAACAGGGAAAATTCTTATTTGTATCGGATTTAGTCACACAGAAACTAATCACATAGCAAGTGTTTTATATTTATTATCATGTGATTGGTTTATATTTTAGAGAGAGTAACCAATCACATGGTAAGCGTATTAACACTTACCATATTATTAGTTGAGTACGATCAAATCGAATTTGGGCAAGAATTTTCTGTAGCACTGTTGTTAATTTTTTTTTATTTTTTTTATTTTTTTTTCCGCTGCTTTTTTTATTTTGTTAATTTCTTATGCACTATGTTTTGTTGGTAAATGAGAACATGGGTGATATTCTTGTCATGATGAGATAATTTAGATTAATGTTAATAATTCTAATAGTGATTATATGATTGTTTTTTTTTTTTTTTTTTTTTTTGAGCTATTATGTATTAATATTTAAATGAAAAGCATCCCTCATGAAAACATAGGGTTAGCGTGACATGGGGTGTTAGTATTGGCTGTCACAGTCCTATTTCTAACCATAGATCAGTGTCAAGCTGACTCCATCTGTGGCCCCAGCTGACATGTCATGCACTGACCTTGTTATTGCTGTTTAATTTAGCTTTTCCTAATGGTGATGTATATGATCCATTCTTGGTGACTAAGTATAATTTTCTCTCCCTTTGTTTGGTCATGAGAATAGTCCCAAGATAAAAACAATTGCAAACTGCTGTACGAAAAATGAAGGTTTCAAGAATTACAAAGGGTCAAGATAAGCCTATCCACATCACAGCATTACCTATGTATATGTATGGGTATATAAATACATAAATAAATGTTACATATATATATATATATGTATGTTATATGTTACATATCTCACTTGTTGAATATTTCATGTAGAATTTTATTTTAGGGTTAATTACGCTTATACCCTCTTAAAAACTACAAAAATTACTAAGAGCCCGTTTGGATAGGCTTTTTTTTAGAGAAAAAAACTTTTTTTAAAAAAAAAACACTTTGCATCAAAAAAGTTGTATTTTGATGGGCCTTTTTGAAAAAACAGAAGCAAAAAAAAAAAAAAAAAAAAAGAGCCAAAACTGGCATTTTTGAGAAGCTACCCCAAAGTAGTTTCAAATAAAAGCCCTTTTGAAGCGCTTTTAATTATTGTATCCAAACGCAAAATTGATTGGCTTAAAGTTCTACTATAAAAAGCACAATTGAAGAAGCATTTTTTTTTAAACCCGTCCAAACGGGCCCTAAGTTCTAATAGAACGTTGATAATTATGTTGATACTTCCTATGAGTTTGACCTTTAAAAAATGTCATATCTTGTTAAGGTTTTGTGAACTTTAGGAGGAGAAACCATTTATACTCTTCATTGAAACATCTAAAATTTTAATTTGAAAGAATTTCCAACAAACGAAGTAGGATTTTTTAATGAGTTATGAGTGAAAGAAAAATGGGGATTTCTTTTTCTTTTATTGCAATACGGAAATGAGAAGGAAAAAAAGATTTTCTTTTCTCTCTTCAGAAAAATATATCCGTGCAAAAGAAATAGCATTTTCTTATCATTTTTGAATATTTTTAATCATGGGCAAATTGAACTATTTGTCATTTTTTGTTTGAATTTATGAATTATGCAAAACTTAGTGGGTCGGATATAATTATGAAAGTTATAAGAAATTTGATAATATGACAATCAGCAATAGTTTGCATGTAATTAACCCTTTCAAATATATATTTCACCACAATTGGAATTTCGAGTCCATCATGAATTGTGATTGTCTTGTTTATTATAAGATGGTGGGCCTTCTAAAGAAAGTAATTACAATGTTTTGATATCACTTGAAAAATTTTGGACCTAAAATTTTGACATTTAATTTGGAAGAAAAGTATGTAGGGTTGATTTTGTTTTCACCTATTCACGTTCAAGTTGAAAAGGAAAAGAGAAGATGAGAAAATACGAAAGAAAAGGAAAAAAGAAAATTAAATAATTAAAAATAAATAAATAAAGTTTGCTTTTTGACGCTATGTGAGTACCAAACTCTTATCACTTCTCTCTATTATATATAATAAAAAAGAAGAAGAATAAGAAGTTGCTATTGACTAGAAATCTCAACAAAAAATCAATTAAATAGAAAAGTAAAACAAATGAATAGTCCTAACCTCAATTTTAGGGTAAGTAGTCGGGTACAGATTCCAAATAAATTATAGAAAAAATTACACTGACCACCCCTGAGGTTTTGGCTGATTTATGAAAAACCTCCTACTTTTTCAAAAATTACCAAAAATCCCCTAAGGTTTCAAAAATATTACAAACTTATTCGAATTTCCGAAATACCCCTTCCCCATTTTTGGGTGATTTACATTGACCACCCTAAGATTAGGCTAATTTACGAGAAACCCCCTGTGGTTTCAAAAATTACCAAAAACTCCCTGAGGTTATACTAATATTACAACTAGCACCTACTTAGGTTGACTTATTAATTTAATACATTTGAAAAAAAAATATGATTACTTATTCAAATAAATATTCTGAATTTAATGTTATGAATTTATACCAAATATACGTAATATGTGCTAAATTTATATTTGAGAAAAACATAATTATATGCATCGTATATATCCATTATGTGAAATGAGAAATATAAACATTGATTGAAATAAAAAATTGAAATTAAATAATGCACTTGAAATCTTTATTTAGCTTGAGGACTCTAACTCATTTCTCTTAAAATTTACTCCGTATTAGCGATAATATAACATACTTGATGTGTTGGTAGATAACTTTAATGTATTAAATTCAGAATATTTACTTGAATAAATAATCATATTTTTTTTTCAAATCTATTACATGAAAATTTTATGATAACAATATTACAGAGGGGGAAAAAAAGATTTAATATTATTAATAAGTCAACCTAAATATGTGCTAGTTGTAATATTGGTATAACTTCGGGGGGGTTTTGATAATTTTTGAAACCATAGGGGGTTTCTCGTAAATTAATCAAATCTCAGGATGGTCAGTGTAAATCACCCAAAAAAAGGAAAGGGGTATTTTCAAAAATTTGAATAAGTTTGTAATATTTTTGAAATCTTAGGGGATTTTTGATAATTTTTGAAAAAGTAGGGGGTTTTTTATAAATTAGCCAAACCTTAGGGGTAGTCAGTGTAATTCGCCCTAAATTATATTATTATAGGGTGTTGATTAAGTTATTTGAAAATTATAATTATAATTTCTCAGAACGTGCATGATGTTTTTAAAATTTGCAATACGTTAGATATTTGTAATTGTAGAAATATTAGGATTTGGGTTTAACGCAACCCCAAATGCTAACTTGTGAAGTGAGGATTAGGTAGACCACATCTCAATATTTGTGAAGTGAGGATTATCCAAACTTATATAAGGTAGACCATGTCTCAATATTTATTCGATATAGGATAGTTAACACGTCCCCCTCGCGCCCAGACCCAAATATACAAGATACAGACTAAAGCGTGAAAGTAGTATAGTGGGGAGCCCAATTAATAATGCAAGATCTAGCCTGTTCTGATATCATATAGAAATATTAAGAATTTTGGCTTAACTCAATCCTAAAAGCTACCCTTTCAATTGAGGATTGCCCAAGCCTTTATAAGGTAAACTACATCTCAATATTTATTCGATGTTGGATAGTTAACAGTAATGAAAAACAATTAATATGATTCAAAGAACTTATACAATCTAAATTTTATTTTATAAATTTATAAGTCCCATTTTATAAAAGTTTTACCAGATAAAATAAAGTATCTTATACACTTTTTAAATATTTTACAAATTATTTCAAGAAGTTCGTGAACTCATACAAAAAACCTGTTCGTATAATTATCAAAGAATGGAACAGAAAATGAAAATAGAATAGAATAGAATAAATAAAAAGAATACTATATTATATATCAACCCGTGTTTTTTTTTTAGAGAGAGAGAAATTATATATCATCCACATAGTTATGATGAGGATAGGCGTGACTCGTGACACCAATATACGTATATTAATGTTATAAATAAAATATTGATGTAATAAGATGTTTTTTCATGATCAACAGTTTCATTAAAATAATTTTGCAAAATACAAAAAGGACCCCAATTTTTGCGGGCGGATGAAATTTGTACCCATGTATTTGATATGCTCTAATAGTGTCTTTTACCGTATTTGATTGAACGGCGAAGAATATTTTGTTAAAATTGTTTATTTAATTGCATTTGAACCTCCCCTCCCCCAAAATTGAAAATGGCTCCCTATTGCCCCTAATATTTTCATTCAAACAAATCCTATTTTCCTTGTACCCAATTTAATTTATTTCCTTTTTTATCTTTCTTATTCTTTTTTTCCCTTTCTCTTTCAAGTCAGCAATAGGCCTTTCTCGCTCTTGGCACTCCCCCCTCCAAGTCTTAGGGCCACGATCCCCTTCATTTAGATTTTAGAATCTGTTTGGATGAGCCCTTTTTAGGGAAAAAAAAAGAACGACGCTTATTGTTTAAAAAACCCACTTTAGTTAAAAAGAAAGAGTGTTTGTTTGGACATTTTCAAAAAAGCAGAAGCTCCAAAGTGACTTTTTTTAAAAAGCTACTCAGAGTATTTTTAAAAAAAAAATCAACTTATAAACCACTTTAAATTATTGCACTCAAATATAAAATTATTTAACTTTAAAAAAATTCTACTATAAAAAATACAGTTCAACATGCACATTTGTTTCTAATCCTATCAAAAAGGCCCTTGATCATGTCCGGCAACAACCCTTCCCCAGCCCAATCCTTCGTATTCAATCGACAGGTTGATGTACCATCATTAAACCATCACCTTGTTTCCATTAAAATTAGGGTCAAATTATGTCTACATCCTTTTGGGGTATATTGTAAAACTTAGCCTCTTTTGTGACGACCCCAGTAATTCATGCTTTATTAATATTCTTACTATTTACATACATAAGTTTATGTAGGTTCAATACATACTAAAAGTAAAATAAATAAAAGTTACATCATAACACTATACAACTGGCAAAAAGCAAAAACGACTAGTACGCAGCGGAATCTAACATCTTTCTTTCTAATAGAATGCTTCAAACGGTTCTTCTTTCTCCACCTCATATGTGCTAACATAACACATAATTGACATCAACACATGTTCAGTAGATGATAAGTCCGTAATTCTACGTGATTTTTATGGTTATTTTGATGGACTTATCATGTATTTTTGTTCATTTGAACTTCTTTATGCCTAAATTTGAGATAAATCGTGTTTTGTAGGTAAAATAGCAAAAATACCATCAAGGAGACGAAAAAGTGGAATCAAGAGTTGGGTACCTATGCAAGATATTTTGGGTACCAACCCAATTTCAGAGATTTTGAGAGATTTTGAGAAGAAATGAATCTGTAAATTTGGGTACGTACCCAGAAATTCCGGGTATGTACCCAAATTCAGTCAGTGAAGTGTTGAATGAATCTGTAAATTTGGGTACGTACCCAAAATCCGCGGCAGAAAATTTTCAGTTTTCCTAGTGCGATTAGGACTCTAATTTTGGAAGATGTCTCTAGGATTTTCCACCCTTTTTAAGTCCAGAAAGAGGGAGGCGGCTACTGTTCACATTTTTAGCTAGGTTTTATTCTTTAGAATTTTTTCTTTCATTGTTTTTCATCTTTTGGGGATCCTTGTGAAGAACGGAAGACGGGAGAAATCAAGATTGAAGGGAAGAACAACCGAACGAAAGGAGTTTTGCGCCTGAAAATTTCCAGCAATTAAGTTCATTCTTCCCTTTTCATGAATTCTCTTCCATATTTCGTTTTTATGGTTATTTGCATTATAAACTAATTTCAATTAAGTGTAAGAATGGTGTAGTTCATCGTTTTTTTGCTATTCTATGAAAACCCCATGAGTTTGAATTTGTTTTCGTATATTTTCTTTGTTGTGTGATTCTTGTTTAATGGTTTAATACGTGGTTAGGGTTTGATCACCCCTAATTATCGAATTTGAGAATCGTGATGAGGTCGAGAGACGATTCGTGATATTAGCTCTAATTAGACGAGATCAATTGGGTTAAAGTTGCATGAGAATGAATTTAACTTTGATTGAGCCTTAAGGCAGTGTTCGAAAATTCATACAAATACTTCAAAAGTTGGGATTAATTGAATGAGAATTGGTTAGTCTTAGGCTTAGAGGAATTGTATGAATTAATTCCGCAATGCTCGAGAGAGATTGTGGATATATTTGTTCCTAGGCTTCAGACAATCACGAAACCACTCAACTTAGGAATTGGAGTAGAATAGAAAATTACGTGAATGAAACCACCTTGCACTTGCTTCTCTCGTTTTGGTTATTTGTTATTATTGTATTTCGCAAGTCGTTTTTATTAAGAAATTAGGATTTATTTAGAAAAATCAAAACCACCACTCAATTTGATCAATTTAGATAAACAACACGAGTCAATTTCACGGGCCAAATCACAATCCCTGTGGATTCGACACTCGACTCACTTTATATTACTTGTACGATTGCGTGCACTTGCGCAAGTCCCAACAAGTTTTTGGCGCCGTTGCCGGGGATTGGCTTATTTGACTGTGATACTAGCTTGTGTGTTTAGACTAAATTTATTTCTTTTTAGTATTTATTTATTTTTGTTATTTTTGCTGTTGAGTTTGTGTTCTTTCGTGTGTAGGTGCTCTTTGGTGTATGATCACGAGGCGTGCAAGTTCACGAGCTGAACTGGTGCCTTTGGACCTTGAGATTGAAAGAGCTAATAGAAGGAGGAACGTAGCGAGAAGAACTAGGATTGCTCAGGAACGAATTATGATGGACAATCAGAATGTGGGTGTTAATGGTGGCAATGATCAAAATGCCCCACCAGGTGATCAAAATGCAAGAATATTACGAGATTACATTGCACCCCAAGCCGAAGGAGCGAGAACGGGGATACAAAGGCCGCGCATTGAGGCGAACAACTTCGAGATCAAGCCGGCCTTATTAAACATGGAGACTAATAATGTGCAGTTCTGTGGCTTGCCAAATGAAGACCCCCACCAACATCTAGATAACTTTCTAGAATTGTGTGACACAATCAAGATCAATGGGGCGTTGGACGATGCAATAAGACTAAGGATTTTTCCTTTTTCTTTGAGGGATAAAGCCAAAATTTGGCTCAATTCAGTGCCTAGCCGGTCCATAACCAATTGCGAACAGCTGTCAAATGCGTTTCTAACGAAGTACTTCCCACCGGCCAAGACATCCAAGTTACGTAATGATATTTCCACCTTTTCCCAAAATGGGTGGGAATCACTGTACGAAGCGTGGGAGAGGTATAAGGAGCTGCTAAGGAGGTGTCCCCACCATGGACTGCCTAGATGGATGGTGGTGCAAACGTTTTACAATGGTTTGGGGGCCAACACTAAGTGCACAATTTATGCAGCAGCTGGAGGTTCCTTGGTTACAAAGACCGTTGATGATGCCTACAACCTAATCGAGGAGATGGCAATCAACAACTACCAATGGTCGGCGGAATCCACCACTCAAAAGAATCAAGGGGGTAAGTTAGAGCTCAATGCCATTGCATCGCTCCAAGCTCAAGTAAGCGCTCTAACTCACAAGTTGGATTCCCTGAATGGTAATAATTTGAATGTTAGCCCTAAGCCTGCTTATGAATTATGTGGTGATTTTAATCATGTTTCCACTGATTGCTCATTTGGAAGTCCATTTCCTGTTGTTTCTAGTGAGCAGGTAAATTTTGTGGGAGCAAACATGCACGAAAATATACAGGGGAGGCAAGCCAATAACCCCTACTCCAACACTTACAACCCAGGGTGGAGGAACCACCCTAATTTTTCTTGGGGTGGTCAGAATGTGAATAGGCCACAACACCCATCTGGTTTCCAACAGAACTACCCGCCGCAGCAAGAGAAGGCGAGCCCCCTTGAAACAAAGATGGACAAGTTTATTGATGCGTTGGGGTTAAAGATGGCATCGCAGGAGGAGAGATTGCAAAGGCTCGAAGGGAAGTTGGACCAAATCGCGAAGAACCACTCCTCCTCCATTCACAATCTAGAGGTTCAAATGGGCCAATTAGCCAATGCATTGACCAACAGGGTCCACGGTAATCTCCCCAGTAACACTGAAACCAACCCCAAGGAGCAATGCAAAGCGATCACTCTCAGAAGTGGAAGGGAGCTGGAACCCCCAAAATTGCCAAGTGTTGAAAGAAAAGAAGATGGAGATGGCAGAGTGCTTGATGATGCCAAAAGCAATGATATAGAAGAAAGGGAAAAGCGGGTCAACCAAGTTCCAACGGTCCCGAGGGCAAATCCCTATGAGACTAAGGTGCTGTTTCCAAAAAGATTGAGGCAAGCCCAGCAAGAACAACAAAGGAATAAGTTCCTTGACATTTTCAAGAAGTTGCACATCAATATCCCATTCGCCGAGGCGTTAGCAAACATGTCGCATTATACCAAATTTTTAAAGGAGATCATTTCAAATAAGAGGAAGCTAGAAGAGTTCCAGACTGTGGCATTAACGGAGGAATGCAGCAGCATTATTTCTCAAAAGTTGCCTTTGAAATTGAAAGATCCAGGGAGTTTTACTATCCCTTGCATGATTGGTAAGTTTGAATTTTTCAAGTGTTTGTGTGATTTGGGGTCTAGTGTTAACTTGATGCCGTTGTCTGTTTTCAGGAAATTAGGTGTTGGCGACTTATCCCCCACTACTGTATCCTTGCAATTGGCGGATCGATCACTCAAGCGACCTGTGGGGGTAGTGGAGGATGTCCTAGTTAAAGTCGGGAAGTTTATTTTTCCAGTGGACTTCGTGGTGCTCGACTTTGAAGCCGATAGAGAGGTGCCGTTGATTCTAGGAAGGCCATTCATGAACACTGGGAGAGCATTAGTGGATGTCAATGCAGGGAAATTGACGCTCAGACTAGGAGATGAGAGTATTGACTTCGATGTGTTCAAAGCGGTAAAATGCCACGTCGAGGATGATCATTGCATGAGGGTTGACGCCAGCGATGATTGTATTAGAGAAGTGATGGAAGGAACTGAGGACGAGGAAGGAGAGGAGAACTCAGAAAGAGAGGTAGAAAAGGAAGAGGAGGAATCGATGTATGAACAGCTACCTAAAATTCTGAGTCCTACGCCTCCCTCGTACATTCAACCCCCGACATTAGAGCTGAAACCGTTGCCTCCAAATTTGAAGTATGTATTTGTGGGAGAAAATGAGACATTGCCGGTCATTTTGGGTGCCCAGTTGTCGGTTGAACAAAGAAAGAAAGTGGTAGAGATCATTCAGAAAAGAATCACGGCGATTGGATACCAGATTTCCGATATCAAGGGTATTAGCCCCTCCATATGCATGCACAAAATCTTGATGGAGGAAGATGTCCAAAAACTTGTTGGGATTTGCACAAGTGCACGCAGTCGTACAAGTAATATAAAGTGAGTCGAGTGTCGAATCCACAGGGATTGTGATTTGGACCGTGAAATTAACTCGTGTTGTTTATCTAAATTGATCAAACTGAGTGGTGGTTTTGATTTTTTTCTAAATAAATCCTAATTTCTTAATAAAAACGACTAGCTAAAAACAACAATAACAAATAACCAAAGCGAGAAAAGCAAGTGTAAGGTGGTTTCATTCACGTAATTTGCTATTCTAATCCAATCCCCAATTTGAGTGGTTTTCGTAGTTGTGTGAAGCCTAGGAACGAATATATCCACAATCTCTCTCGAGCATTGGGAATTAACTCATAAAATTCCTCTAAGCCTAAGACTAACCAATTCTCATTCAATTAATCCCAACTTTCGAAGTATTTGTATGAATTTTTAAACACTGCCTTAAGGCTCAATCAAAGTTAAATTCATTCTCATGCAACTTTAACCCAATTGATCTTGTCTAATTAGAGCTAATATCGTGAATCGTCTCTCGACCTCATCACGATTCTCAAATTCGATAATTAGGGGTGATCAAACCCTAACCACGTATTTAACCGTTAAACAAGAATCACACAACAAAGACAATATATGAAAACCAATTCAAACTCGTAGGATTTTCATAGAATAGCAAAAAAATCAATGAATTACACCATCCTTACACTTAATTTAAATTAGTTCATAAAGAAATTGAACATAAGAACGAAGGATGCAGGAGAATTCATGAAAAGAGAAGAAGGGAACTTAGTTCCTAGAATTTTCAGGCGTAGAACTCCCCTCGGTCGGTTGTTCTTCCTTTCGTTCTTGATTTCCCCCTCTTCCGTTCTCCACAAAATCCTACCAAAATCAAAACGACACTTATTGTTTAAAAAACCCACTTTAGTTAAAAAGAAAGAGTGTTTGTTTGGACATTTTCAAAAAAGCAGAAGCTCCAAAGTGACTTTTTTTAAAAAGCTACTCAGAGTATTTTTTAAAAAAAAAATCAACTTATAAACCACTTTAAATTATTGCACTCAAATATAAAATTATTTAACTTTAAAAAAATTCTACTATAAAAAATGCAGTTCAACATGCACATTTGTTTCTAATCCTATCAAAAAGGCCCTTGATCATGTCTGGCAACAACCCTTCCCCAGCCCAATCCTTCGTATTCAATCGACAGGTTGATGTACTATCATTAAACCATCACCTTGTTTCCATTAAAACTAGGGTCAAATTATGTCTACATCCTTTTGGGGTATATTGTAAAACTTAGCCTCTTTTGTGACGACCCCAGTAATTCATGCTTTATTAATATTCTTACTATTTACATACATAAGTTTATGTAGGTTCAATACATACTAAAAGTAAAATAAATAAAAGTTACATCATAACACTATACAACTGGCAAAAAGCACAAACGACTAGTATGCAGCGGAATCTAACATCTTTCTTTCTAATAGAATGCTTCAAATGGTTCTTCTTTCTCCACCTCATATGTGCTAACATAACACATAATTGACATCAACACATGTTCAGTAGATGATAAGTCCGTAATTCTACGTGATTTGTATGGTTAATTTGATGGACATATCATGTATTTTTGTTCATTTGAACTTCTTTATGCCTAAATTCGAGATAAATCGTGTTTTGTAGGTAAAATGACAAAAATACCATCAAGGAGACGAAAAAGTGGAATCAAGAGTTGGGTACCTATTCAAGATATTTTGGGTACCAACCCAATTTCAGAGATTTTGAGAGATTTTGAGAAGAAATGAATCTGTAAATTTGGGTACGTACCCAGGAATTCCGGGTATGTACCCAAATTCAGTCAGTGAAGTGTTGAATGAATCTGTAAATTTGGGTACGTACCCAAAACCCGCGATAGAAAATTTTCAGTTTTCATAGTGCGATTAGGACTCTAATTTTGGAAGGTGTCTCTAGGGTTTTTCCACCCTTTTTAAGTCCAGAAAGAGGGAGGCGGCTACTGTTTATGTTTTTAGCTGGGTTTTATTCTTTAGAATTTTTTCTTTCATTGTTTTTCATCTTTTGGGGATCCTTGTGAAGAACGTAAGACGGGAGAAATCAAGATTGAAGGGAAGAACAACCGAACGAAAGGAGTTTTGCGCCTGAAAATTTCCAGCAATTAAGTTCATTCTTCCCTTTTCATGAATTCTCTTCCATATTTCGTTTTTATGGTTATTTGCATTATAAACTAATTTCAATTAAGTGTAAGGATGGTATAGTTCATCGTTTTTTTGCTATTCTATGAAAACCCCATGAGTTTGAATTTGTTTTCGTATATTTTCTTTGTTGTGTGATTCTTGTTTAATGGTTTAATACGTGGTTAGGGTTTGATCACCCCTAATTATCGAATTTGAGAATCGTGATGAAGTCGAGAGACGATTCGAGATATTAGCTCTAATTAGACGAGATCAATTGGGTTAAAGTTGCATGAGAATGAATTTAACTTTGATTGAGCCTTAAGGCAGTGTTCGAAAATTCATTCAAATACTTCTAAAGTTGGGATTAATTGAATGAGAATTGGTTAGTCTTAGGCTTAGAGGAATTGTATGAATTAATTCTGCAATGCTCGAGAGAGATTGTGGATATATTTGTTCCTAGGCTTCAGACAATCACGAAACCACTCAACTTAGGGATTGGAGTAGAATAGCAAATTACGTGAATGAAACCACCTTGCACTTGCTTCTCTCGTTTTGGTTATTTGTTATTATTGTATTTCGCAAGTCGTTTTTATTAAGAAATTAGGATTTATTTAGAAAAATCAAAACCACCACTCAGTTTGATCAATTTAGATAAACAACACGAGTCAATTTCACGGGCCAAATCACAATCCCTGTGGATTCGACACTCGACTCACTTTATATTACTTGTACGACTGCGTGCACTTGCGCAAGTCCCAACAATAGAAACACATACTTCAATCGCATAAGGTGCTCGGGTGTTAGTTGCACATAAAGCACATAGTTTGCACTTTTCTACCTTTCGTCACCTAACAGTGACCCTTATGACTACCCAGGCCGAATATACAACCAGCACATTTCTCCCACCTACCTTATCCTCCGGTAGTTGTATCCCGGGCATACGCCGAATATTTTCCTACGACTCTCTCTCTTGAGTAGAACACTCCATCTACCTAAAGGGGGATTAGGAGATGGAGGGAGTGTGAACTCTTATAACTGGCTACTCAATAGTATGTCCCGGCGGAACACACCCAAACCACTCTAACATATTTGGGCCCATTCACATAATATATCACAACATCGCACAGTTGTAGAAGTTTACTTCCATATTTATGATAAAAATAGATATATGCATAAAGAATCTCATTTCTTTAAAAAAAAAAAACTCTTATTTATAACATGTATGTTTTCATAAATTTTCTAGTTATCAAGTTTCAAGAAAACCTAATATTTTAACACTTATGTAATGCTAAGGATTTAACAATATAACATCTAATAACCTTCCTAGGCATATCATGACATGGAATACCTACTAAAGAGCAAATATCAAGACAAGATCCTAAGAAGCACAACTAATGAGTATAATACCAAAACAACCATTTCAACATGAATCAAGCAACTTTTATACCGCGATCATGTGACGACCCGGAAAACCCTTTATTATTATTATATTATTATTATTCGTATTATTGTTATTATTATGATTATTATTATCATTAGTGGTTACATACATGCGTGCATTGTTAATTACAAAACGTACAAGGTACATTACATAACATAAGGGTGCAACCAAAAGGAGAGTATCGACTTGCTAATTCTAATGTATCTACATAGTAAATCCGAAAACCATAAAATACAATTATGCAGCGGAAATCCTACATCTTCTGTGACATCCCGATTTTTGGTCTAAAAACTATATAAACTGGTTCTTATAATATACACGCATGCTTACTAATATTTCATGTTTTGTATGATCCTTCTTTTATATATGAATTATGTGAGGTGATAATTACATGATTTTCCAAATTTTAAACGAATTTGATATTCTAACACAATTTTCGAAATCTTATGTCCTAAATTGCAATTTTCGAAAATATAACTAAAACATTTTTAATTTCTGGAAAATATACATATAATTTCAGATTTATAAACATTAAATTTCATAATTTTGGAATTTTTCTAAATTAATTATGAATTTTCGGATTTTATGCCCAAAAACCCTAATTTTATGCCCTAAAACCCTAATTTTCAGTTTTTACAAAAATAAATAAATACAAATTCGAATTTTTAATAAAATAAAGATATGATTTCAGATTTTATAAGATGAGGACAATCAAAATCAGATTTTATTAGATTTTATTTGATTTTATTTGATTTTGTGTTAATATTTTATTAAAATATCCTACACTAATATAAGATGAATTTCTTCTAGAAATTGTGCATTTGTGTGGTCTTCCATTCATCTAGATTCATGACTCATGGATTAGGGTTACACCAAGGCTAGAATAGAGGAGGGAGGTGGAAGATTTCATTTAATTTGGCATTTAATTCTATGCCTAGTTGGGAGATTTGCATTAAATGGAAAGATTTGCATTTATTAAACCTTGGTCCCCAAGTCTTGCCTTCTACCCTCATTCTCCACTATAAATAGGACCTCCCACACACTTCCCCATCCCCAAAAACGTCCTCACACATACACACACTATACTCTCTCTATTTTCTTCCACAAACACACAAATCCCGCCTAAAAACACACCCCCTCACTTACTCTACTCTCAACACCCAAAACACTTCCTATTTATAGCCTATCTTCCACCCACATATATGTACACACAAGCCCTTCTATTTTCATCCATATATACCTAATAACCTTCCATATACTCCCTTATTTCCCTCACGTACTCTTGAAGGAGGAAGTCAAGTTGATCTAGCCGAAACAAATCTATAAACTTGATAAACTCCTAAGGTGAGTGCTTTGTCAATTCCTTTTTGGGGCTTTGAACTATATGATATAAATATTATTCGTATAGCCTACCTTATTGAATTTATGCGATCAAATCTTTCGAAAAATGTTTTCCATACATATAAGACAAGTTATTTTCAAAAATATTGCATTCTCTGATATTGCCAGTTGTATCTGTCCCGAAATGATTTTTGACACCTTTGGGATATCATATTTTAATTATATTTCTATGTATCCCAGGTGTAAAAATAAGTTATTGCTTTGTTGACAAGTTGTGAGCCATATCTGTTTCGTTATATTTCCGTTTACCCTTGGGGACGCCCTTGGGAAGTTTGGGCCCAGGTACTTATAAGAGGAATTTTATCGGGCGGAACGGACCGTCGATGGAACCTTTTATATGATACCATTCCGTGAAACCAATTTCTACGTACAGCCGAAGGATGACTGTAGTAGGGATTGGAGCGATGTATTGCACGGACGCGTGATACATCTCCGTCTCGTTTAATGTCGAGGTGGCTTCTCGACAAGGGAGGCATAAGGGTTTCTATTATGATTTATCTGTTTTGGGTAGTCATAAGGTTGGAGACTCCGTCTTGGGCTCACTGTCCGTATTACTCAGTTCAGTTATTATTATCAAGTTACATTTCACACTACGTGCACTTTATTATGATTTAACTGTTTTGAGTCTCATTTTCAGTCAATTATATATCTATCTAAATGTGGCCTCACTAAGTCATTTGGACTTAACCCCTCGTTTCTTTCTGTTCATTGCCTCAGAATCAGAATAATGGGAGTACATAGGATGGTAGCCGCTCCTCCAGTTGTATATTAAAACTTCATTTTGCTTTGTCTTGCTTTATAATCTGTAATTTGCTACTTGATGCCACTAGTTGGCTATTTTGATGTTGCGCTACTTGGTTGTACTAAATATAGTTATATATATTATCCATATTGCATATTTTACTCTACCTCCACTGCGTATTGTTAAGTTAGGCGTTCGTATTGGGTATGAATTCCAAAATTTGTGCTCAATGCGATCGTCGGTGGCCTCCAACCGTATAGGAAGATCCTAGCGGGAGGGGTGCCACAGCGGTGGTATCAGAGCCTAGGTTTAGGTTATAACCATGTGTTATATATAGGTAAGCATGCATACATATAGTCTTTGTTTTGACCAAATCACTATGTGTATATGTGCTCTGTTTGTGATTATCGAATATGCTATCCCATATTATATACATGATGTCGTGAAGTCTTCTGCATTACTTTATGTGATAATCATGTTTTGATAATTATTCCCTAGATTTGAATCCGTAACACTTAGAATTTTGATGGCGCCACGAAAAGGAGCTACACGTACGCGCTTACACTCCCAATCGACCCCAGAACCAACTCACCCTACTGTAACACAACCCCAAGGAAACCGTCATCAAGGACCCACGACAAGGTTGGACCCAGAAGAAAATCATGTTCCAAACCAAGGAAATAATAATGATATTCTGAGCCAAATGGTTGGAGTTTGGAGAGAAATTACCCAACAAAATCAAAATCACCAGTCGGATGATAGGATGCTAGATCGCTTCCTGCGCTTCAACCCACCAAAATTCTATGGGGAGCCTAACGATCAAAAGGCTGAATCCTGGGTAGCGGCAATTACCAAGATCTTTAAGGTTTTGCGATGTAATGAAAAGGAACAAGTGGAGTTCACCGTATTCTTAATGGAAGGAGCAGCCCACAACTGGTGGAAGCTCGTGGAACAAAGATGGAATGCCAATCAAACACCTGTAACTTGGGAAAATTTTCTAAAGGAGTTTTTAGATAAATTTATACCCCAAGTAGTTCGAGATGCAAGAGAAAAAGAATTTATGGATTTGATTCAAGGGATCCTTACTATTGCAGAATATGAGGCCAAATTCGCTCGTTTGGTACAGTATGCGCCACATATAATGAATGATGAAAGGAGAAAAACTAAACGATTCATCCAAGGTTTGCGGCCTGAAGTCCGATGGGCGTTAATGGCGACCGACATTGAGGAATATACACAGGCTGTCAGTAAGTCCATGGTTGTTGAGGCAGAAATTCGGGAAATCAAACAAATAACTAACAAAGTGAGCAAGAATAAGGTATCTAGTCCAGAGGGTGGAGGACAACTCAGACAAACCAATACAAGGAACAATAAGCGCCCTCGCATTGAAGGAAATCAAAATGTTAACCAACTTGGAGGCAGGGAAAGAATTGGATGCAACTACTGTGGACATCCTAGCCACGTAGAGGCAAACTGTTGGAAAAAGAATGGAAAATGTGTAGCATGCGGTAGTGATCAACACATGATTAAAGAGTGCCCGAAAGCCCGAAACCCTAATATCCTTGGCCCAACTCAAGAAGGAAGGACCCAAGTTCCACCTGTCGGAAGGCCAAAAGTAAAAGCTAGAGCTTACGCTCTAGAGGCGGATGAAGGACCCGATCCAACTGCAGTAGTGGAAGGTACAACTCAAATTTTAAACACTTCTATGAAAATACTATATGATCCTGGAGCTACTCATTCTTTCATATCTGTGGAATCTGTGAATCGATTGGGGTTATTGCTAGAATCTTTATCTTATAACTTTGAAGTCAGCACCCCCTTAGGATCTAGTTATCTTACTGATCGGGTTCTGAAAGGATGTCCGATAAGAATTGAAGGAAAAACGTATCCCGCTGACTTAATAGAGCTTCCTATTCACAACTACGATATAATCCTTGGGATGGATTGGTTGTATCAACATCAGGCCCAACTAGATTGTTTTGCTAAGAGGATTATTTTAGGAAAGGATAACTCACCTGGGCCAATAATCCCCCTTAGTTCATCCAAAACCATTTCTCTTATCTCCTTCGTTGAAGCAAAGGAGTGTATCAAGGAGGGAGCATTAGGATTCATTGCCTATTTGCTCAACAAACCGAAGGACCAAATAAAGATAGAGGAAGTTCCCGTTGTAAATGAATTCCAAGATGCGTTTCCAGAAAAATTGAATTCATTACCCCCTCAGAGAGAAATAGAATTTGTGATCGACACCATACCAGCAGCTGAACCTTATTCAAAAACACCATACCGAATGGCCCCAGCTGAATTGAAGGAGTTGAAGAAGCAACTTGAAGAATTAATAGAAAGCGGATATATTCGGCCAAGTACATCACCATGGGGAGCGCCAGTGCTATTTGTTAAAAAGAAGGATGGGTCACTTCGGATGTGTATTGATTATCGGGAGTTAAATCGGATGACTATCAAGAATAAATATCCACTCCCACACATAGAAGAACTATTTGACCTTCTACAAGGATCACAAGTATATTCTAAATTGGATTTGAGACAAGGATATTATCAGCTTAGAGTTAAAGAGGAAGATATTCCTAAAACATCATTTAATACTCGATATGGGCACTTTGAATTTGTTGTTATGCCTTTTGGATTGACCAATGCACCAGCAGCTTTTATGGATATGATGCACCGGGTCTTCCGACCATATTTGGATCAATTTGTGGTTATTTTCATTGATGACATCCTGGTATACTCAAGGACTCCAGAACTGCATGCGGAACATTTGCGAATTGTTCTACAGACGTTACGAGAAAACAAATTATATGCGAAATTTAGTAAGTGTGACTTTTGGTTAGAAAAAGTTACATTTTTAGGGCATATAATTTCCAAGACCGGAATTGAAGTCGATCCCTCCAAGGTGGAAGCTGTTAATAATTGGAAGCGCCCGAAGACTCCAACTGAAGTAAGAAGTTTTCTGGGTTTAGCAGGTTACTATCGGCGGTTCATACAAAATTTTTCAAAAATTGCAGAGCCCTTAACTCAACTTACTCGCAAGAATTCTCCTTGCCAATGGAATGAAAAGTGTGAAGTTAGTTTTCAAGAATTAAAAAGACGTTTAACCACTGCCCCAGTGCTGACACTACCTGAAGGAAATGAAAATTTTGCTGTCTACACTGATGCATCTAGAGAAGGTTTGGGATGTGTGTTAATGCAAAATGGGAAAGTGGTTGCTTACGCATCAAGAAAGCTTCGTTCTCATGAGTGTAATTATCCGACCCATGATTTGGAGTTAGCAGCAATTATATTTGCTTTGGCCAAGTGGAGACATTATCTGTATGGGACAACCTTTGAGGTGTATACAGATCACAAAAGCTTAAAGTACTTACCCACTCAGAAGGACCTCAACATGAGACAAAGAAGATGGCTGGAATTCTTGGAGGACTATGATTGTAAGATCCAATATCACCCCGGGAAAGCCAACTTAGTTGCCGATGCTCTTAGTAGAAAAGCCGGATTAGCACGATTAAGCAGTGGAATTGGGGTCTCTAAAAGTAACTTTATCATAAAGACTCATGCTCAAATAGCAGATCTAACTGTTCAATCAGAACTAGTCACCAAGATTCGGGAAAAGCAAGCAAAGGATAAGTGGAGTCAGAAGCAAATTGCCCAGGTAGGGGAAAGTACAAATGAGAAATATGGGATTGATGATATGGGGATTTTACGTTACAAGGGCAGAATATGTATAACTGAAGAAATGAATAAACAGATTTTAGAAGAAGCTCATAAGACACCATATACCGTTCATCCAGGAGGAACAAAAATGTATCGAGATCTTAAACAGTATTATTGGTGGAATGGTATGAAGAGAGACATCTCAGACTTTGTAAGAAGATGTTTGACGTGTCAAAAGATCAAAGGAGAACACCAAAAGCCGGGAGGAATGTTACAACCATTACCGATTCCAACATGGAAATGGGATCAAGTTACTATGGATTTTCTAGTAGGATTACCTAAGGTAAGAGGTGGATATGATAGCATATGGGTAATCGTGGATAGGTTAACCAAGTCAGCACATTTTCTGCCTGTTAAAACAACTGATCGAGTGGAAACCTTAGCAGAACTTTACCACCGTGAGATCACGAGACTCCACGGCATTCCTACATGTATCATCTCAGACAGGGATCCTAAGTTCACATCTAGATTATGGCAAAGCATACAAAGGCATATGGGCACTAAATTGCAATTCAGTACAGCTTCACATCCACAAACGGATGGGCAGACAGAAAGATTGATAGCCTATTTGGAGGACATGTTGAGAATGTGCGTATTGGAATTTGATGATAGCTGGAATAAGCACTTGCCCTTGATTGAATTTGCTTATAACAATAGCTATCAAGCTTCAATACAGATGGCACCATATGAAGCTTTGTATGGAAGAAAGTGTCGATCACCGCTATATTGGGACTTAGATGAATGGAGATGGACAAAGGATGGAATACATAGAGCAGTACGACCTGAACTCATCCAAGATGCAATTGACAAAGTGCAAATTATCAAACAAAAGATGAAGGCTGCCCAAGATCGACAAAAGAGTTATGCAGACAAGCGACGAAGAAAACTGGAGTTTGAAGTCGGGGATCGAGTATTCCTTAAAGTCTCTCCAAGGAAGGGATTTACAAGGATTGGTAAAGGAGGAAAATTGAATCCCAGGTATGTTGGACCATTTGAGATCATAGAGCGAATAGGAGAAGTCGCATATCGACTAGACTTACCACCTAGCCTAACAGGAATCCATAACGTATTTCACGTATCTCAGCTCCGAAAATACTACCCTGATGAAACCCATATCCTTCCACCTGAAAACATACCCCTTGAACCTAACCTTACCTATACAGAAAAACCTATTCGCATTTTAGATCGAAAGTTCCAAGAGTTAAGAAATCGGAAAATTCCACTCGTCAAGGTACTATGGCAAAACCATCAAGTCGAAGAGGCAACTTGGGAACCTGAAGAGAAAATACGTAAATATTATCCGGAGCTATTCAATCAGGTAAGAATCTGGGGACCAGATTCTTTTAAGGGGGGGAGAGTTGTGACATCCCGATTTTTGGTCTAAAAACTATATAAACTGGTTCTTATAATATACACGCATGCTTACTAATATTTCATGTTTTGTATGATCCTTCTTTTATATATGAATTATGTGAGGTGATAATTACATGATTTTCCAAATTTTAAACGAATTTGATATTCTAACACAATTTTCGAAATCTTATGTCCTAAATTGCAATTTTCGAAAATATAACTAAAACATTTTTAATTTCTGGAAAATATACATATAATTTCAGATTTATAAACATTAAATTTCATAATTTTGGAATTTTTCTAAATTAATTATGAATTTTCGGATTTTATGCCCAAAAACCCTAATTTTATGCCCTAAAACCCTAATTTTCAGTTTTTACAAAAATAAATAAATACAAATTCGAATTTTTAATAAAATAAAGATATGATTTCAGATTTTATAAGATGAGGACAATCAAAATCAGATTTTATTAGATTTTATTTGATTTTATTTGATTTTGTGTTAATATTTTATTAAAATATCCTACACTAATATAAGATGAATTTCTTCTAGAAATTGTGCATTTGTGTGGTCTTCCATTCATCTAGATTCATGACTCATGGATTAGGGTTACACCAAGGCTAGAATAGAGGAGGGAGGTGGAAGATTTCATTTAATTTGGCATTTAATTCTATGCCTAGTTGGGAGATTTGCATTAAATGGAAAGATTTGCATTTATTAAACCTTGGTCCCCAAGTCTTGCCTTCTACCCTCATTCTCCACTATAAATAGGACCTCCCACACACTTCCCCATCCCCAAAAACGTCCTCACACATACACACACTATACTCTCTCTATTTTCTTCCACAAACACACAAATCCCGCCTAAAAACACACCCCCTCACTTACTCTACTCTCAACACCCAAAACACTTCCTATTTATAGCCTATCTTCCACCCACATATATGTACACACAAGCCCTTCTATTTTCATCCATATATACCTAATAACCTTCCATATACTCCCTTATTTCCCTCACGTACTCTTGAAGGAGGAAGTCAAGTTGATCTAGCCGAAACAAATCTATAAACTTGATAAACTCCTAAGGTGAGTGCTTTGTCAATTCCTTTTTGGGGCTTTGAACTATATGATATAAATATTATTCGTATAGCCTACCTTATTGAATTTATGCGATCAAATCTTTCGAAAAATGTTTTCCATACATATAAGACAAGTTATTTTCAAAAATATTGCATTCTCTGATATTGCCAGTTGTATCTGTCCCGAAATGATTTTTGACACCTTTGGGATATCATATTTTAATTATATTTCTATGTATCCCAGGTGTAAAAATAAGTTATTGCTTTGTTGACAAGTTGTGAGCCATATCTGTTTCGTTATATTTCCGTTTACCCTTGGGGACGCCCTTGGGAAGTTTGGGCCCAGGTACTTATAAGAGGAATTTTATCGGGCGGAACGGACCGTCGATGGAACCTTTTATATGATACCATTCCGTGAAACCAATTTCTACGTACAGCCGGAGGATGACTGTAGTAGGGATTGGAGCGATGTATTGCACGGACGCGTGATACATCTCCGTCTCGTTTAATGTCGAGGTGGCTTCTCGACAAGGGAGGCATAAGGGTTTCTATTATGATTTATCTGTTTTGGGTAGTCATAAGGTTGGAGACTCCGTCTTGGGCTCACTGTCCGTATTACTCAGTTCAGTTATTATTATCAAGTTACATTTCACACTACGTGCACTTTATTATGATTTAACTGTTTTGAGTCTCATTTTCAGTCAATTATATATCTATCTAAATGTGGCCTCACTAAGTCATTTGGACTTAACCCCTCGTTTCTTTCTGTTCATTGCCTCAGAATCAGAATAATGGGAGTACATAGGATGGTAGCCGCTCCTCCAGTTGTATATTAAAACTTCATTTTGCTTTGTCTTGCTTTATAATCTGTAATTTGCTACTTGATGCCACTAGTTGGCTATTTTGATGTTGCGCTACTTGGTTGTACTAAATATAGTTATATATATTATCCATATTGCATATTTTACTCTACCTCCACTGCGTATTGTTAAGTTAGGCGTTCGTATTGGGTATGAATTCCAAAATTTGTGCTCAATGCGATCGTCGGTGGCCTCCAACCGTATAGGAAGATCCTAGCGGGAGGGGTGCCACATCTTCCTTCCTATTAAAACCGCTTCAAAAGGTTCCTCCTCCTCATCGTCGTAAAGTCTAGCTTCGGAAGCATCTAAATCATTATGTAACATGGAATCAACATACGTTGAGTAGAAACATTTCTTTATGCACATAAGGTGCTCGGGTGTCAAGTGCACATTAGTTACACATAGCACACATATAGTTTCACACTTTCTATCTTTTGTCACTTGACAGTGTAATGCCCCGGTACTTTCTAATATTTTAAAATTTATTATATATTATGTTTCATTCAAAATATTTGATATAAAATCTTTTAATTCCTGAAATTTTTATGATTTCCAAATTTTATTCTCTAATATTACTTTATAGCTTAGACCTTAAAGTATTAATTTTGAATTGTGATTGTTATTTTTAGAAAATTTGTTTAATAATTATTCTTCTCCAAAAATAATATAATAAATATTTTAGACATGTATTCATTTTATTTTGAATTTTCTAAATAAATTATTCAATGTTTGTAACTTCAACATTAAATTTCGGATTTTATATGAAAATATGTAATTTTTGAAGTTTATAAATACAACAATATATTTTCTGACTTTATATGTATAATTTTCAAATTTTAATTGTTTATAAACATAATTTTTGAATTTTAATTATTTATAAACCTAATTTTCGGATTTTAATTAAATAAAAAATATAAAGTCTAGATTTTTAGTATATTTTGTGATTGTTTTGCAAAAATATCTCCTCTAATACATATATTAGTGGTAAATTATATCTTTACATGTACACACACACATCCATATATATATTAGGGGTAATTTATACATCTACATGTACACAAATATGTCCATATATCAACTAGTGGTAATTTATATATCTAATTATACACACACACATCCATATATCACCTAGTGGTGATTTCTACATCTACATATCCACACACATATCCACATATATAGACTAGTGGTGATATATATATATCTACATATACACCTACATGCCCACATACATAAATATATATATATATACTAGGTAGTTCATATTGTGATGTGTATATATAAATGTCCATATAGAATGATTGGTTATCTATTTATTTTGTTATAATATTAGTTATTTCTTCTCTTCCTCCTCTATAAATAGATCACAACCCCAACCCCATTTTCATCCCACAAATCCCGACTAAAAACACACCCCCACTCTACTTCTACTTTTAACACCCAAAACACTTCCTTTTTATGGTCTATCTTTCACCCACACACATATATATACAAAGCCTTCTATTTTCATCCATATATTCCTATTAGCTTCCCATATAGCCCTTTATATACCCTCTTTTTCCCTAAAAACATTTGAAGGTAGGAATTTCCTTAAATACATAAGTTAATTTCTAGTGCTAGTTTATCATTTTATTATCATGATATTATGCTTCATTATGCTACTACAAGTTATTAGAAAGTATGTTTCTAGTTATATTTATATTTTATGTTCATAGAATTAATATGAAAGCATGTATGTGTATTATTCCAAAATATGCTTTTAGTATGCTTTTATATTTAAAGTTATAAGTATGGAAGTATGTTCCGTATGTGAAATTATGTGAGAATATGTTTATGTGAAAATCTTTATTTGTGCATGCCGGGCCCAAATGTGTTTTCGGTGTGGATGGGGCTAGAGTTCGGCCGGGCGACAGTGGGCTTGTCGGTCTTAAAACAGTTCTCGCCATCCATGTCCTAATCCCATCTTGCATGGACGGAGTGCTCCATGTATTGGTTGTGGGTCGTAGGAAATTGGCATAGTCTCGAGATATGACCACCGGTGTGATTGGTTGGAATTGGTGTAATTATGAATATTGTGTGGGAGTTATAAGGAAATTACGATCACGATAGTGTGATCCAAAGGTAAAGTATTATGTGAAATATTACATGACTATGTGCACATATTATACATACGAGCACCTTATGTGATTAAGTGAAATTTCTACTCAACCGTCGCGTTGATTATTTCTTAATGTGACTATTTTTTTAGAAAGAAACGAGATAGCGGATCAGAGTGGCGCAGCGGAAGCGTGTGGAGGTCGTTTACACAATAAAGTTGCTTTTGTATTCTTTTTGAAAATTGTAACCTCTTATTTTGTATGTAAAAATTACTATTTATACTTAGTAAAATATAAAGGAATATAGTTACTTTTCTATTCTTTTTAAAATTGTAACTCTTGTATTTTGTACAAATTTTATGTGAAAATTGTTATTTATACAACTATGAAAATATTACCGTTGCACGCTTCAGTCCAATATATTTTAATAAAATAAAAGGGTATTTTTCCGGGTCGTTACAGACAGTGACCCTTATAACTACCCGGGCCGAAATAACAACCAGCACATTTCTCCCGCCAGCCTTATCCTCCAATGGTCGTATCCCGGGCATACGCCTAGTATTGTCCTACGACCCTCTCTCTGAGTAGATCCCTCCGTCTACCCAAGGGGGGATTAGGAGATGGAAGGGGTGTGAACTCTCCCGGCTACTCAATAGTATGTCCCGGTGGAACACCCCCCAGACCATTCCAACAGATATGGGCCCATTCACAGAATTGCAATTTGCTCACACATGCACATAATCTTTGGAAGTTTATATTATAGTTTAGTAAAGTAAGCTCCACACTTATAAATGAAAACTTTATATTTGCTTATTAAGCATATTTACTTAGAAATGTTAAATATATAAATAGCTAGTAGCAAAATATGTAAATAGACAAAATATAAATATGAATATATAAATATAACTAGTATGAATATATAAATATAAAGATTAAAATATAACTAGTATAAATATATATAAATATATAGATTAAAATATAAGATATATAAATATATGAATACTACATATATATACCTATACAAAATATAGGTAACTATATATATAGATATGATAAGAATTATCTACATATACATATAAAACTAATAAAATGAATACAAGTATATATATATATACATATACGTAACATATATATATAAGTAGTTTATAATAACCTATATCTATACGTACATATAACTATATATATATATAATTAGGCTATCATTAACATATAATGAAATTAGTTAAATGAATATATAATGACACTTTAAATATTTTATATATATATATATAATCATCTAATCACCTACTAAAACCTTCAATAGGTTTTTATATATATATGTAAGGACTAAAGTAGGCATAAATCTATATGATAAAATACAATAAAAGTTGTATTTATCAAATAATAGATATGTGGAGCTTTCTTTACTTAGACTTTCAAGAACAACATAGGATATTCCCCTAATAGCTCAAATAAAGCATCATGGTATCATACTACTTCATATAAAGCATAGATCTCACATATTAGTTCAAATAAAGCATAAGAATTCCCTATTACTGCAAAAGGGCACAATAAGCACATAGTATTTTCAAGAAAGCATAGTAAGCACGTAGTACTCTAAATAGGCATATCAATCTTCAAGATCATGCTCATAAGTCTATCCATCTTCAACTTCCTCCCAACAAGAGTTATAATATGAAAAATTAACCATAAAGCTTTAAAGTAACATGAATATGGCAAAATAACTAAAATCCTCAACTTGGAGGCATGTTTGGCAAAAGCTCTCACTCTAGGCCATTGAAGCTTGATCTTTTACATTGCTTGGGCACAAGAGTATGGAAACTTGCCTATTCTTCACAAGCAAGAAGAAGAAAACCTCTACTTAAGGCAAAAAGAAGTGTTCCTACCTTAGTTCTTCCAAGTATGTATTGTTTTGAGAGAAAATGATAGTGTTTTGAGAGAAAATGAGAGAGTGAGGATATGAGCAAGGGAGAGCACGGTTTTGGGGCTAAATGAGGCTGAAAAATGAGGATTGTGGGTGTATAAAGTCTTGTGTATTGATCTTCCAAGTATTAGAGGGAAATATCTACATACTATATTTATTGAAATACATCTACCATACAATTATACATGGTTGTATATACATACACCTCACTTTACTAACCACCATGTATATGTATGTGGGTATTTGTGTGTATATGTATCTATATATATCACCACTAATATATATTTATATATGTATATGAGGCTAGGTTTCAAGAGTGTATTAGTATAGATATTTTGATAAAATATAGAATAAAATCAACTACAATCAAACAAAAACCCATAAAATCTGAAACCTCTTATTTATTAAGTATTTTTATTGTTTATTTCTTAGCAAAACCGAAATTTGGGGTTGGAGAAGTGAAAAGACCAAAATACCCCTCGTTTTGCCCTTTTTTCAAAAATTGCCCAAAAATAGAAATAAAATTATAAAAATTCGAAAATTAATTTTTGATAAGTCAAATAAAATCTAAAAAATTTATTTATATTATAATTTTCATTTTTTTGATAATAATTAAGCATTTTAAAAATTAGATTTCAAATTAAGAACTTAAAGACAATGTTTTTCGAAAACTACTAAAATTTCTCGAAAAATAGGTCAAAGTTGAAAATAATTTATTAAATAATTCTGGGAGTTTAGAAAAATTAAATGCATAAAATTTTAAGAGTATTTGGATTTTATAATATTTGCTAAAAATTTATGCAATAAATACGGATTTGTTCGAAAATAAAAAAAAATAGTTTTGAAGAATAATTTCTATAAAACAATACTTCACGAAATAGTTCTAAAAGAAAATTATTCATCAAAATAATAGACACCCAATGTATAATATAAAATATGTAAATAAAGGATTTTACCGGGTCGTTACAGATCAAGATAGAAAAAGATATAATCATGAAACTATGAAGGTAAAGCAAATAAAAGAACAATAAACCTAACCCCAGAATTTGAGGGCATGTTTGGCAAAAGCTATCACTCAATCCCATTCAAGCTTGTTTATTTTACATAGCTTTGGCTTAACAAGATCCTACTCAAAAAGAAGGAAAAAAAATATTTATGTAATCAAAGTAGGTTTCTACCTTAGTTTGGTCTTGAAAGGGGTATAGGGAAGAGAGAAGGGGTGGTGTTTGTGAAAGAAACTAGAGAGTTTAGTGTGTGTGTGTGTGTGTGATGTGAGGGGTGGGGGAAAAAGGTATGTGAGATCTTATTTATAGTGGTGGGTGAGGATAGAAAGGGAAGACTTGGGGGCCAAGCCTTAATTAATGCAAATCTTTTAGAATTAATGCAAATCTTCTAGAATTAATGCAAGCCTTCCACCTTGGCTTAAAATTAAATGCCAAATTAAATGCCATCTTCCACCTCCCTCCTCTATTTCTAGCCTTGGTGTAACCGTAACACATGAGTCATGAAGCTAGACCACTAGAAGACCATACAAGTGCACAATTTCTAGAATAAAATCATCTTGTATTAGTGTAAGATATTTTAATAAAATACTAAACAAAATCAAACAAAATCTGATTTTGTTTTATTGTCACAATTGTTTAAAATCTGAACTTATCTACTTATTTTAAATAAAATTCGAATTTGAATTTATTTTATTTTTAAAAACTGAAAATTAGGGTTTTAGGGTATAAAATTCAAAATTCATAATTAATTTAGAAAAATCCCAAAATTCTGAAATTTAATCTTTATAAATCTGAAATTATATGAATATTTCCCAGAAATTAAAAATATTTTAGTTATATTTTCAAAAATTGCAATTGAGGATATAGAATTTCAAAAATTGTGTTAGAATGTCAAATTCCTCTAAAATTTGGAAATTATTTAATTCATTCAAAATTGCATCTTATACTTGCATAAGAGTCTAGAATACTTATTTATATTATTTTTGAAAACTCATAAGTATTTAATAGATGAATTTTCCAAGAATGGTAATCGAAATTTGCAAATTAGCACTTTACCATTCAAACTATAAATTAATCTTAAAAATCAGACTAAAATATGAAACAAAAAGTGAAAAATGAAATTTTCAAGAGCATAAGGTCTTATATCAATTATTTATATCACATCTTTAGTTTTAAAAATTATAAATACCCCCCCCCCTTGAGGTATGTATTTACCTAACAAAATTCATCATTTATTAAGTCATAAGTTTTATTTCTGGTTTTTTTAGTGTGGTTTTGAGTTGGGATTCGCATGTTCTAAACAAGCTCAAGATGTAGAAATTATATATAAAGTCATTTTATTATTTTTTTTTATAAATAGTAGTGGCAGTATTGGATTATAGATGGTAGTACCTGGTCGTGTTTGTGGTAATATAAAGTCAAATTATTTCAGGAAGGTTGGTGGAGTGACATAATTGATTGAAGGATTTTGTCAGACTTGACAAGACACATCTTTTGATAGTCAGGCTGACTAATATGATTGCATTAAAGTTGTCTTTTAGACATCTCTATTAATATTTACAAGAAAGCCTTAAATCTCGATGGGATATTTGTAATTTTTAAAACAAGATGACTAATTTGTAATTCAACTTTACTTCAAGAAGTATAGATGTAATATGCCCTTAAATTAGATTAGGTAATAATTTTGCACCTTCTCAAAGAGTAAGAGGGAGTTTGGCTAAACTTGTTATAAAGAGCTTATAAGCTCGTATAGCTTAAAAGATGTTTGTGGAGTTTTGATAGTGTTTGTGGAGTCTTAAATCTTCTCCTACATCTTATTTTAAAAATAAGTTATGATAGCGTTTAGATAAAATAAAATCGTATGGCTTGTCAGTTGTACCTCTATTTGACGAAAATAAGAACATATATGTCCTTTTAAATGCAATGATGAAAAACAATTTAATAAAGTAAAATTAGTTTCATCTAAATACATTTTAAAAATTTATATAAAATAATAAATAAAAAATATATGTAAAATTCTAGCAGGGCGGGTCCGGGTCTTAAAATGAAGACCCGGGACCCGCCCCGGACCCGGTTGGAGGTCTAAAAACCCGCCCCTAGGTCCAACCCGGACCCATTGCCATCCCTATTATAAGCCATTAATAGCTTATTTTTTGATTTTATAAGCACTTTTATTTAAAAACTTATCAAATACTTTTGAAAAACTTTCAAATATTTTACATAAAATATTTTGCATTTATAAACTTATGCGAACACTATAATAGCAAAATGTAAACAACTTCAAATAATCAATGAATGGTATCACACTTCACAAAAGTTTTTCAATATGGACGGCCAAATATCATCAACAGTTCACATACTAAAGACCAACATCTTAGTTTGCAGTATTCTATTGGATCCACAGAAAACTGATAATGACATTTTTTTAATACACTTAATAATGGGCATAAAGTCTTAGGCAGCAACATCACTACTCACTTACCGTGTCTCTCATCCAACCTCTAAATTAAATAATAGTGTCCTTGTGCAGTTTGTGAGTCAAAATTGTAAAATTATGTCCATTCTAATTATAGAATTTATTTTGTTTCTTAACAAAGTGTTTGCATAAAATTTCACAATCTATAAATTCGACAAGAAAATAGCGATTGCGGAATGGCATGCTAAGAATGTATGTTTACTCAAAACTCGAAACCACTGAATTTGATGATGAAAAAAATAATTTCGAAATGAGTTTGTGTTGTGTGTGGACAAACTAGTGTGCAATGAACACATAATGTGAAGTCTTTTTGATATGAATTGCGCATCTGACTTCTAATTCGAAATGATTATAGCGAAGTAGGAAAACACTACCCTTGAGGTTTTACTTGCCTACAACTGAGTATACGACTTAAAAATTCAACACTCAAAGGATTCCGAAAAGGTTTGGGAAAATAAAGTAAGGAATTGCATTGAAAGTTGATGGCTATTCAAAATAAGTATTACGAACTTTGGCTGCAAACGTGTACATTGATGACACGAGCCATATATGTGAACAAGTGCATTAAAGACTCTAGGGACTTTGGCCACAAATGAACGAATTGATGACTTCGTATGATGGCTACACGCGAGTGCATTGAAAGACTTGTACTACCCTACAAACATTGATGAATCTAGTTACAATTTCTCATGTATGCTCTCGACATGAATGCAGAATACCATGAAGCCAAATTGATATCTCATCCTAAATGGGCGAGTGATGGCTATAACCTACCGACGCTATAGAGAAAATGCATTGAAAATCCCATTTCGAGCAGAATGGGCATAGCTATGAACCCCCTGAATAGTGGTTTTCTAACCTACAAACTAAACTAATCTTGGTTCATTTAAGTTCAAAAATCAAAGAGGTGTAGACTGCTTGATTTTAGTTGAAGCTGTTGATTTGATTGTTGAGTGAAGAATGTTTGGCTTGTGCTCCACGGCTCCCTTTTTATATTCTTCAAGTTGCAACAACTTCCACCTTATTCTCGGAGTTAGGTAGCTTATTCAAATTTGAATGTTTGAATGAATAGTAGCACATGCTTTATTTCTTTGGCATTTAGTTATACCACTTATTTGAAATTCAAACTTTCAGTATCACATGACCAATGTTTTTGACACTTTCAAGTATGTCAACTACCCATTTTTCGCTATATTGTTATTTATGACACCCCCCCTCGCTAGGATCACTCCATGCGAGTAGGGCTCACTTAACGGTCATGCTGAGTACCTATTTTCCAATCGGTACCCAGCACTTGCAATTTATTTGATATTGCCCAATAATCGATTATCGTACAATAAATTGTGATAGGACTAAATCGCAATTAACTTATATAGAACTGTAGGGTAACAAACTATCCAAATACCACACTTCAACTAGTAATATTATATTTCTTATTACACAAACTAATCTTTTATATAGGATAAAGGACTATGTACTAATGACTTGTAATGCACCGATCGCCTTAATCGGGTCCCCTCAACCCATTTCCCTGGAACTGAGGCAATAATAGAAAGAACTTGGGGTGGTAAGTCAAAATAACTTAGTGAGGCAAGTTATAGATTCATATGGACATTAAAAGAACTTATAAGTTGTTAAAAGTTGATAACATGCATTGTATTGTGAAGTGCATATATACAAACTGCAACAAGATAGACAAGTGAGCCACGAACGGAAGTCTCCAATCTTATGACTACCTAAAATAGATAAAACATAACAAGAACCCTTATGCCTCCCTCGTCAAGGAGCGACCTCGACATTAAACTGGACTGAGATGTACCACGCATTCGTGCAATACACCGACCTAACCCTACTACAGTCAACCTCCGGCTGTACGTAGGAATTGGATCCCACAAGATGGTATTATAGAAGAAGGTTCATCGACAGTCTGTTCCGCCGGAATAAAACTCCTCTTATATGTACCTGGGCCGACACTTCCCAAGGGCGTCCCCAATGGTAGACAGATAACACAGGGCTGGATAGATATGGCTCACAAACTTTCAATAAACAATAGCTTGTTTCCACACCCGAGATACATAAAACATAATCAAAACATGATATCCCACGGGTGTCAATAAATCATTTCGGGATCAGAAATGCAATACTTTTCAGATATAACTTGACTTATAATACAAAAGAAAAAAATTTCGACATATAAAGAGCAAAATATAACTAAATTGGATAACACAAATCAAACAAGGTAGACTATACAAGAATATTTATAATGTATAGTTCAATGCCCCAGCAAGAAAAGTAGAAGGCACTCACCTTAGAGTTATTGTCTCACCAAGTTTATGTCGTCACGGTAATCGCCTAAAGTTTGCATTAACGGTTAGGGTTAGAATATTGCATCGTTATTGTTCATGACTAGTAGCTATTAGTTAAGGAATAACATCAGTAATCTAGACTTTATTTGATTATAGCATATAACCTAGAGGTGATAAGTAGACTGTCTTGTGCTTGGTAACAAATTTTAGGAAAATATTGTGCATAAGTACCTGTATGAGCAATATTTATGTATAGATACCAGCTTATAGTTCTCAAAATAATTTTAAGTACATGTACACATATAGTCTAGAAGAACAACCCTAGTTCATAAATATTTATGCATATGCATTAGCATATAGGCAAGTCTTAAGTTACTATAAGTATGCATAAGTAAAACATGTACATGAATACTTTCATAAAATAACTTAACATAAACTCATGAATATCTAGGCATGATTTAACTACTTAAAATGAAATAAAATTGTATCTAAAATATATAGGCAGTCTACAATTAGGACATACCTTCTAATAGTGTGTAGTTGCTCTAGGATTTCCTTTTATGTATGTGTAAGTGTGTGTGTGTAGTGAATTTTCTGCTATGTGTGCAGTGTGTGTTTTTCTTGTGGGTGTGTTGTGTGGAGTGTGTGTTGTGGGGCTAACTTTTTTCAGGCACTGACAGATGAAGAATGAAGTAACGACTAGATGATTTCGAGTTTGTTTATTTCACAATAGAGGCCAAGGTAACTGACGCCTTTTCGTCTTGGTGGAGTGCATCCCTAAGCCATTTTCAGTTCGAGCCCGTGCATGAGGCTCTTGCATGTTTCTCCTTCTCCAATGCTACAGAAAGTAGCCATCAATGTGGCCTTCCCAAAGGATGTTCCAGACAAGCCTGTTGCAAGAAAGAAAGGTATACCAACTTTCAAAAAATTTTATAATGCTACCTAATATCCATTTAACGTGATCGATGCATCGAACATGCTGTGGACTATTTTTATAAATTAAAAGAACTTTGAATAGCTAAAACCAAAAAGACTTTCAAAAGGCAAGGAAAAGGCCAGAACAAGACATGCCACACTTGTCCAAGCTTTTATAAACCTTTGTGCTTAACTACTCTCCCTCTGCTTGATTCTGTGCTTTGGATAGACAGGTTAGTTTCCCTGACGAGGTCACTTTTTGTGGGTTTTTCATTGATTATTTTATGGGGATACATAAGGTAGAATTGTTTAGCCATAGTGGTCCCCTTTAGGAGTCGCAGCAGTGACCACAGAGGGGGAGGTACCTTCCTCTTGGCTTTATATAATTTTTGTTCTTACTAAAATTCTACTAATGGAATTGTCCGTTCTATTTTCTCAGGTTCGCCCTGCAAGAAGCCATACACAGTGGTAGCTACAACAACCAAACTTTGGGCTTGTGTACCGATCCCAGCTCCACTGCTAGCCTCTGCTCCTCCCGCACTACTTGTCCAGGTTGGTGTTCGACGCTCTGCTAATCTATATTTCATACTACAAAGCTGGATGAAGTGATTGACTTGACTTACTCTAACGAGGATAAGTCTGAAGTCACTAGTAAGGTATTTATTAAGTTTGCTACTTTCTCTTTAATTTTTCACTATTATGATTTTCTTTTCTTGCAACCTCGAAAAAGCAACCGTTTTCCCACGGCCGAGAAAAAATCGAAGGCCACCAAATTGGCCTCAACGAAGAGATGCATGGTCATACCTCCTCCTTCTAACAAATCCGCCCATGAAGATTCTGCTCCCCATGTCAAAAGTATTGAGGAATCTAGTTGCTAACGATGATGTTGATGTGGTACTTACCCAAAACATTTTGGGTAGCAACCCAATTTTGAACATTGAAAAACTGAAAAAAAAAAAAAAAGAAAAAGGGGAAAAGAAAAATATTTTTGAGGTTAACACAAATAAATCCAATATATGTTCCACCAACCCTTGCTGCCCTGTTCCAGCACCACCAGCGAGCCTCCTTGTTTCCACCAGCAGTAGCAGTGCAGAATAGAATAGAGCAGGACAATGGTTTTGAAAAAAAAAAGAGAGAGAGAGAGAGAGGGGGGGGGGACGCTGCTGTCTCATCCACCCCATGTGCCGCTTCGCAAAATATCGTTTGGGAATTCCATGCAAACCTCGTTGCTCAAGGGGATGAAGTAAGGGGGGACACCGTACATGTGCGGGGACGTGAGATTTGTTTTTCACTAGGAGCCATCAAAAACCACTTCGCCATCACATATGACTCCGATGACGAGGATTATGAGGAGCCCTTTCAATGATGGCTATCTAACCATACATCTCCTTAGACGAGGTCGGTGCCTATTTGTGCAGACACTCGGTGGTTTGGACCACGAGGAAGAATGATATGAACAAGGACTTTCCCCCTAGCGAGCTCACAGACAATGCCAAATGCTTATTCAAATTTATCTCTTATCGTCTTAGATTCGGAAACAATGTGAGTCGTGTGCATAAGACTCACGCACTCCTGATATATGCCATCTACGTGGGATGGAAATTGATATCGGTCGGATCATCAATGCCGAGATTCGGGCTTGTGTCAAGGGCGGCACCAAGGTCTTGCTTTCCCTCATCTGATTATCGACATGGCTCGTACAACTGGGATCCACCCAGCAATGGAAGAGGAGTCTTTACCACCCGAGTCCTTCATTACCCCCGAGTCTCCACGTGCACTGGCTTTTCCTCGGCCACCATCATGTCGAGGAGGCTATACATCTGCGGCCCATCTGCTTTTCAAGCTAAGTGGGTATAAGATCAATGCTGGTTTGAGACCTTTGCTGACCATCTGCAGATCCCGTCGAGCCAGTTCCCCACACCACCACCAGAGTTATGTTCCACTGCATCCGTACCACGCAGTTCCGCACCACCATCCGAGGAGGAGGAGGATGAGACCGAGTTCTATGATGCCGTCTGACCTCAAGTGTTTTCTATCCTTTTTTTTACTTTCCGTTCGTATTTTATTTTCGTTTTCGTAGTTCTTTTAGTATCAGTTGTGTTTCTTGTCTAAACTTATTTTTTGTACTTTGGGGACAAAGTACTCTCTAAATGTGGGGGAATTTCAGTTGCCTAGGATAATACTTATGAGGTTAATTGTTGTTTGAAATATGTTTGTGGAATTTGAACAATAACTGTATATCGGCTAGAAACCAGGACGACCAGACGAAAAGAGTCGTCTTTGATGATTCGTGTCTTGGTGTAACAACGCCACATACTGTTCAAGTTTAATTCTATTGATAATGGCTTACTGCTAGTTTTTAAAAAAAATTGGTTTGTGCCGTTTGTTTTGTGTCGTTCTTGGAATACACGTGTTTTGGTGAAATTTCATTTTCCGTGATGATTTTATGCTATGAAACGCTATGTTTGGAACGATGAGCGTGCATGAAGCATGTTGTGTGCCCTTAAAAAATGATTGTTGTTGTTTTGCTATCCCCCAATCACTTTGAGCACATGGTTGGAGTAATGATTGCTAAGTGATTTAGAGAAAATTTATATTTTTGTAAGAAGTTTTCGCATGTGCTTTAATGCATTAGGATACTAGACTCGATTTGATTCCTTGTCGAGGCGAAAATCCTAGACTATGTTAAATTGGAGAGATGACTTAGGCCATTTTTGAAATTTTTTGAGCCATAATTGCCTATTTGTTGGTTAAACGTAGCCCTTGAGTCCCCCTTGAGCCTACATTGTGCTTAGTTCTCTTGATAGCCACATTATAAGCCCAAAAGCACAATGTCTACATATCTTAATCATTTCTATGCACTATACTTGAATTGTGATAATTGTTAGAGTTATGTAGTGGATATGTGGAATTATGAGGGGATTAAATGGAGGGATGTACGTATATTGGAGTTCGAGATATACTAACTCGCTTTAGAAAAAAAAATGTGAAAAAGAAGAAGAAAAAAAATTGCTGAAGAAAAATGAAGAAAAAAAAAGAAAGAAAAAAAAAAGAAATGGATGAAAGAGCGAGTTAGCACTCTCAAACGCATAATGACAAGAGAAAAAATACATTGAGAGTTATGGTTTTTGAATAAGTTTTGGGGGAATGAAGGCATGAATAATGCTCCAAAAAACTCTAACTTGTCCAATTTAAGTAACTTCGGTGTATGAGCCAAATACTCTCTATATATTCCTACCCTTCACCCAAGCCCTACATTACAAGCTTAATTAAGTCCTATCAATCCCTGGTTTGTCATTGTCTACATTAGTGGAGATAAGAATGAAAAATCGACTTATGGAGCCCACTTTTTGCGCCTATCGCATGAATATAAATTGATCCGGATTGTTGGTGATTGTTGCTCTTGATCATATCACACTACGATAACCCGGGGGATACTTAATAATGATAATTGTTTGTAGAGTGTACATTAAATTTTGATTGTTTGCACATTGAACCAATGACACAGTTCTTCATAGTGTCTGAGAAATAAAAGGGAGTTTCACTTTGGTGCGTGGTGTTCCAAGATTGAGCTTTGATTGTGCCCAATTCCTTGTGTTGTCAATTTTGAGTTGCTCGAGGGCGAGCAACATTTAAGATTGGGAGAGTTGATAAGTCCGTAATTTTACTTGATTTTTATGTTTATTTTGTCGGACTTATCATGTATTTTTCTCCATTTGAACCTTATTATGCCTAAATTTGAGTTAAATTGTTATTTTGTAGGTGAGATGGGAAAAATACCAGCAAGGAGATGAAAAGTGGAGGTCAAGAGTTAGGTACTTACACAAGATATTTTGAATATCAACCCAATTTCAGCCATTTAGAGAAGAAACAAATCTATATGAATGAGTACATACACAAAATATTTCAAGTATGTACTCAGTTTCAGTCATCGGGGAGATAAACGAATTTGTAAGTTTAGGTACGTACCCAAAATATTTTGGGTATGTACCCAAAGTCCACGACAGCAATTAACAACTTTTCATGTTCAATTAGGACTCTATTTTTTGAAGGCGGCGCTAGGGTTTTTCTGCCCCTTTTTAAGTCCATATACAGTCCCACATCTGATTCATGTTTTTTAGCTAGGGTTTAGAGTTTAGAACAATTTTTTTCATATTTTTCATCTTTTTAGGAATTTTTTTGGGAACGGAAGAAGGAAGAAACCAAGAGGCGAAGGAAAAATAACCAAACGAGGGAAGTTTACGTCGAAAATTTCCATCGAATAAGTTTATTTCTTCTCCTTTTATGGATTCTTTTCCAGATTTTGTTCTTATTTTTAGATTCATTATGAACTAATTCAATTGCTAAGTGTAAGGATGGTATAGTTCACCTTTATCACTATTCTATGAAAATCCCATGATTTTGAATCTGTTTTCGTATGTTTTTGTGTGATTCTTGTTTAATACTTTAATGCTTAGTTAGGGTTTGATCACTCCTAATCAATGAGATTGAGAATCGTTGATGAGGCCGAGAGACGATTCACGATTATAGCTCTAACTAGACAAGATCAATTGGTATTAAAGTTGTATGAGAATGAATTTAATATTGATTGAGCCTTAAGGCGGTGATTAAAGCTTATACAAATATCTTCTAAAGCTTGGATTAACTGAATGAGAATTCGTTAGTCTTAGGCTTAGAAGGGATTGTATGAGTTAATTCCACGATGCTTGAGAGAGATTGTGGATATATTTGTTCCTGGCATCGCACAACCACGAAGCTATTCAGCTTAGGGATTGGATTAGAATAGGGATTTACGTGAATGAAACCACCTTGCACTTACATTTCTCGCTTTGGGTATTTTGTTATTATTGTTATCCGTGAGTTGTTTTTAATTTGAAATTAGCTTTTATTTTGAAAAACCAACCACTCCTCAAATTTGATCAATTTAGCTAAACAAAGCGAGTTATTTCACGGGCCAAATCACAATCCCTGTGGGATTCGACACTCTACTCACTTTGTATTACTTGTACGACTGCATGCACTTGTGGAGCTCCCAACAACAATATTCATAAAGATTTTAATACCGCATAAATCCAACCTTTTTGGAAAAATGATTTGCATGAAGCCGCAAGGCCAAAGGTTCAATATGGGGGTCTATGATGAAGTTTGACCGCAAGGGATAATACTCCATCTCCTCGAGCTCTAATTGAATCTCGTTGTAATGTAGCAGTGCGATAAATCCATAGATTCTATATATTTCTATATTTAATTGAATGGATTTATTATACTTTTCCTTATATTTTAAATTATTTTGAAAAGTTTAATGTTCGTTATTATTATTTTCGATATTGAGTCTAGAAGGGCAAAAAGGCAGCAAACGGGTGTTATTCTGCTCAATAAACTACGAATTTATTCAGAAACAAAGTAATTGGAAAAAACTAAATGTGATGTTGTGCACAAAATCTGTGAATGTGCACAAACTGTGAATTTGAAAACTTTCTACTCCTACCCAAATTAAGATTTCACATCAAACTCGGCTTTTAAGGATCTTCAACTAGGAAAAAGACATAGCAGCCGAATATCATCACACTTTTACATTCTCACTTTTAGTTTTCTCTAGTTTTTTTTAAGTTTAGATTAAATGTATCTACCAAGACTCCATTGAGCAACAAAAGATTGAAGGCTAAGAAAGTGAAGATTCAACGTTCACTTAGAGTTTTCTCTTCTCTTCATCTTTAAATTTTAGTTAAATTGATGTATAATTTTTATTTTTTTTTGAATTTTGTAAACGTGAGTAGCTAACTATTTTGTTTTGGGATTATGACTGAACCCAATATGCAATTTTTATGAGTTTCGCCATGTTCTTATAATTTTTGTGTATTTATTATGATTGTTTAGTTTGGATTGTTTGTTTGCAATTGTTTGGCTATCAATTGCATGTTATGAATCCTATCTAAGCCTTGATGAAGGAAATTTAGGTATTAGATAATAAACTGAGCAATACATGTTCGATTTTCTATTTGTCAAAAGTCGATTGGTTTGTAGGATAAACATATACCTACAAACCATGTGTAACCAAATGAGGGAACTTAATGCGTTACTGATTAATTGCTAGTCATAGACATATAAGATAACATTATTTCATAATAGGATTGGGGAAACTTTGCCAGAAACCCAAAAATAAATTCGTTCTCTAGGTTATCAAAATAATTCACATGATTATAAGAATTTTGGTAATTCGAGTTGGAAAAGCATATTGGGGATGTCATAATCTTAGACGTGAGTTAATTTGGCTAATTAATGTGCTATTTATTATTTGTCTTGCATAATTTGATTTTAATTTTTATTCGTCTAGTTTAATTTCCATCTATTATAATTGAGTTTAGAACAAGTTTGGGAAGTCTAATTTTAGTACTTAGTTACAAATAATTTACAAGTCTTTGTGGTATTCGACACTTTATTCTCTCTATATTACTTGTAGGCACATGTGCGCTTGCATGTTAGAAAATTCCACAACACGGTGTTCTTCCCTAGGTTGTAACGGTGCTATTGCCACATCATCGATAACCATTATCTTCTTCATCGGTTGACCCAGAGCCCTCAACTCAATCGCCACTCCCGTTTTCCCCAACTTCCTCATCAGAATTAGGCTCATCTCTTAGTTGGACGTTGGGTCTCAGGATTCTTCTTACAACCGCCTCATCCGCTCAAAAGGCCCCTGAAAGGGAAGCACCCCTAGTGTTCCTGCCGCGGACTACCGATTTCAAAAGAGTAACTTCATCATCATCATTGTCCTTAGACACCACCCTCTCTGAAGAACCTCAATTGAGGGGCTCCCACTCAAACATGTTTTTAGAGTCTACCTCCTCGCTACCCATTCTCCAACAAGGCAAGAAACAAGGAAAAGAAAAGAAAAGAAAAGAAAAGGAAAGAAAATAGAGTAGGGAAGAAAGAGAAATCCTAGGGTTTTTTAGAAAGGAAAAGGGCACTGAAGGCTTGGTAAAGGCTTGCAAGACTAGGCATTTACTACTCGCCCGTATATATAGACGTGTAAAAACTTCTCCTCGGGAACACCAAACATTACCTCATTTCAGCCTGCTCGAGGAATTACAATGGTCAAATTTTGAATTTTTACCTCTCGTTGCTCTCCTTAGAGAAGCCAACAAATGGACAAAGAACCTTCCTACTTCTCGATGTGTCATTACACTCGCACATCAAAAAGTGAGGGAACTCATGATATGGGAGACTTTTGGCTTGTCCACCTAGCCCACTTAGAGAATGCCACGTGTTTAGCACTCCTCCTTAATGAGTCGCTGCCTCAAGGAGGTATTTCCAGAGAACCCCTCAACTAGCCTACTTCCAATCGAGGAGACATGATCGACCATGTCAAGCCAAAATTTTAAAACTAGTAATACTACCACTATCCACTTTGAATGTCTCAGTGGTCCCTTGCTGCATTATTTGCCTGAGCATACTACCACCTGAGCATAACGATCCTGACATTATAGTAAGAATGAACCACCTAAACCTAGTATATTTGGACCCTCCACCCCAGCCCTAATCCTTCAGGGAAAAAGGCCAACCCTCACCTATTTAGTGATAAGCCTACAACTAATGAGGTTTTAAATTTTGCAAAATGGCCCTGTTAGTCACCTCGGCTTGAACATTAGCTTGGGGGTTTCCAATTGAAGTAAATCGCTGCTCAATGTCGTGGCTCTGGCACCATTCCAGAGTGTTCTGGGTTTGAAACTGGGTGCCATTGTCGAAGATCAGTATTCGAGGGACTCTAAATTTGCGGATGATATTTTTCCAAATGAAAGCTTTAATCGAGACATTAGTGATCTTGGGAACTACCTCAACTTCGACCCACTTCATGAAATATTTCGACAACTACTATGGCAAACTTCCTTCAACCCTTGCCAGTTGGGAAAGGTCCCACAACATCGATTCCCCACTAGTCAAAAGTCCACGAGATTTGACATTCACCATTTCGGAAACTGGTTTGTGAGGAAGATTGGCCGTGGAATTGGCAGCTAGGGCATTTTTGTGCATAATTGCATGTGTCCTTCAACATTGTGGGTCAATAAAAGCCATTTCTCATAATTTTCTTGGCAAGGGATCTTCCTCCCACATGGTTGCTGCAGCTTCCCTCGTGGACTGATTATAGAACTTCTTCTGCCTCAGAGGCAATGAGGCGTCTGAGTTCAGATGTGGTCGAGTTCGGCCGGGCGGCGTCGGGCTTGTCGGTCTTAAATTGGTTCTCGACCCTCCATCGTTGCCTAATCCCTTCTTGCATAGACGGAGTGTCTATGTACTGAAGTGGGTCATAGGAAAATCGGCATATGTCCGGGATATGACCACCGGAGTGATTGGTTGGGAATTGGAGTGTTTGGTTGGAAAATATCGGCAAGAAGTGATAAGGTAGCCGCCCGTCGAGGTGGAAGAAATCCAACGTGAAATTATGTGATTTTATGTTTGTAAATTTCTATGACAATGTGCACGAATCTCACGTGAGCACCTTATGTTATATGCAAAGTTTCTACTCAACATGTTGTTGACTCAACATGTTGTTGACGTGTTTTATGTAATGTTTTAGCCGATCTTGAGGCGAACGGAGTTGCTATCGAAGAAGACATATGAAGATGGTTCGAAGCATTTGGCTAGTTATGCATGTTATAGAATCGAGGTTATTTTATAGTCACGATCATGTAATAATAAACTTACGTGTACTTTTGGGTTTTCAAATAAAAGTATGGGTTGGTTTTACTATTGTTTTAGAAAAGTGGCATGTTTGTGCAAAAATTATAAATCGGGTATTTTCATAATTAGCCTAGAAGTTTCGGGTCGTCACAGGTGGTATCAGAGTGCGGTTTTGGGACGTTAGAAATTTTGATTATAAATTGTTTAATGGTTAAACTTGTTGTATAGGAAATGGCATATTCCGATGAATCCTCAAACTGTAGATCTCACTATCAGTGCGGAGCCGCTCGAGTGTCCTCTGTTCGAATACAACCACCCCAAGTCGATGATCTCCTCCTAGAATTAAGATTACTCGAAGAAAACCATGAGAAACTGCAAGAGCATTTTTGCCATACAAAATTAAGTCTTGAGGGTGCTCAATATCATATTTACCAACTCCACCAACACTATCAAAGTATCCTTGAGGCTATCTACGTGAGGAGTCGGGATCTTGTAGGAGTGATCGAGGCAAATATGATTCCAAAGCCGGCCCCAGAAGTCGTAGTCATTAACTCGGGGACTGCACTTGTTACTCCCCTTATGCTATCGATTAGATGAAGTTAGGTGCTGATGTTAAGAAGGAAGTTTAGTGCTAGTTTTTTTTCGAATGTACTAGTTGATACGATGATGTACACACTAGTATAGTGTGTGTTTTGCATTTGTATGTGTAACGTTTATATAACGACCCCGAAATCCCTTTATTATTATTAGTCTTATTGTTATGATTATTATTATTATTATTATTATTATTAGCATTAGTGGTTGCATACATGCATACATTATTAATAACAAAACGTATAAGGTTCTTTACACATATAATGGTACATCCAATAAAAGAGAGTATCGACCTGCTAGTTCTATTATCTCTACAAAGCAAAAAGGCAACAAAACCACAAAATACAAGTACGCAGCGGAAATCCTACATTTTTCTTCCTAGTAAAACGCTTCAAAAGTTTCCTCCTCTTCATCATCATAAAGGCTAGCTTCAGAAGCATCTAAAACATTATATAACACGCAATCAACATACGTTGAGTAGAAACATTTCTTTATACACATAAGGTGCTCGGGTGTCAAGTGCATGTTAGTTACACATAGTTTCACACTTTCTACCTTTTGTCACCTGACAGTGACCCTTATAACTACTCGGGCCGAAATAACAACCAGCACATTTCTCCCGCCAGCCTTATCCTTCAATGGTCGTATCCCGGGCATACGCCTAGTATTTTCCTACGACCCTCTCTCTTGAGTAGATCCCTCCGTCTACCCAAGGGGGGATTAGGAGATGGAAGGGGTGTGAACTCTCCCGGCTACTCAATAGTATGTCCCGGTGGAACACCCCCCAAACCATTCCAGCACATATGGGCCCATTCATAGAATTGCAATTTGTTCACACATGCACATAATTTTTAGAAGTTTATATTATAGTTTAGTAAAGTAAGCTCCACACTTATAAATGAAAGCTTTATATTTGCTTATTAAGCATATTTACTTAGAAATGTTAAATATGTAAATAGCTAGTAGTAAAAATATGCAAATAGACAAAATATAAATATAAATATATAAATATAACTAGTATGAATATATGAATATAAAGATCAAGATATAACTAGTATAAATATATATAAATATATAGATTAAAATATAAGATATATAAATATATGAATACTCCACATATATATATCTATATAAAATATAGATAACTATATATATAGATATGATAAGAATTATCTACATATACATATAAAACTAATAAAATGAATATAAATATATATTTACATATACGTAACATATATATATCTATATATAAAAGTAGGCTACAATAACTATATATATACGTATATGTAACATATATATATGTCTATCATAACATATATCTATAATTAACATATAATGAACTTAGTTAAATGAATATATGATAACACTTTAAATATATATATACATAGATGCATATGTTTTTATATATATGTAAAGTACTAAAGTAGGCATAAATCTATAGTATAAAGTAAAATAAAAGTTCTATTTATCACATAATAGATATGTGGTGCTTTCTTTACTAAGACTTTCAATAAGAACATAGGATATTCACCTAATAGTTCAAATAAAGCATCATGATCTCATACTACTTCATATAAAGCATAAAACTCACATAGTGGTTCAAATAAAGCATAAGAATTTCATATTATTGCAAAAGGGCACAATAATCACATAATATTTTTAAGAAAGCATAGTAAGCACATAGTACTCCAAATAAGCATATTAATCACATAATATCTTCAAGATCATGCTCACAAGTCTATCCATCCTTCAACTTCCTCCCAACAAGAGTTAAAACATGGAAAATTAACTATAAAGCTTTAAAGTAAGATGAAGATGTCAAAATAACTAAAACCCTCAACTTGGAGGCATGTTTGGCAAAAGCTCTCACTCTAGGCCATTCAAGCTTGATCTTTTACATTGCTTGGACACAAGAGTATGGAAGCTTGCCTATTCTTCACAAGAAAGAAGAAGAAAACCTCTACTTAAGGCACAAAAAAGTGTTCCTACCTTAGTTTCTTCAAAAAGCGTAGTAGTTTTGGAGAAAATGTAGTGTTTGGAGGAAAAAATGAAAGAGAGTGCAAGAGAAGAGAGAGTGGACGGTTTGGGGCTGGAAAATGGCTGAAAATGAGGATTGTGAGTGTATAAGGTCTTGTGTATTGATCTTCCAAGTATTAGAGACAAATATCTACATACTATATTCATCTAAATACCTCTTCCATACAAATTACATGGTTGTATATACATACACCTCACTTCACTAACCACCATGTATATTTATGTGGGTATGTGTGTGTGTATATGTAGCTATGTATATCATCGCTAATATATAATTATATATGTATATGAGACTAGGTTGCAAGAGTATATTAGTAGAGATATTTTGATAAAATATAGAATAAAATCAACTAAAGTCAAACAAAAACTTATAAAATCTGAAAACTCTTATTTATTAAGTATTTTTATTTTTTATTTCTCAGCAAAAACCGAAATTTGGGGTTGGAGAAGTGAAAAGACCAAAATACCCCTTGTTTTGCCCTTTTTTTTCAAAAATTGCCCAAAAATAGAAATAAAATTCTAAAAATCCGAAAATTAATTTTTATAAATCAAATATAATCTAAAATATTTATTTATATTATTATTTTCATTTTGATAATAATTAAACATTTTAAATAAATTAGATTTCAAATTAATAACTTAAAGACAATGTTTTTCGAAAATTACTAAAAATTCTTGAAAAACTAGGTAGAAGTTGAAAATAATATATTAAATAAATTTTTGGAATTTATAAAGATTAAATGTATAAAATTTAAGAATATTTGGAATTTATAATATTTTATAAAATTTTATGTAGCAAAATGCTCACTTGTTCGCAAATAAAAATTATATTTGGAAGAATAATCTCTAGAAAACAATAACTCACAAAAATAATTCTATAAAACTTGTATAATATGAAATAATTAAATAAAGGATTACCTGGGTCGTCACAATTTATATATAGGTTATGTAGCTCCTATGTATATGAAAAAAACAGGGTTTGTTTTATGTTACTAAACTGATTTTGTTTAATGTAGATGTCAAATAGGCGAACACAAAGCAATAACGGAAATTCGAATGGACAACTAACGGCCATTGTCGAACGAATCACCACCTTACTCAAAAACCAGAATAATCACAATCACAATCATGTGGAGACCACCAATGATGCCATTGCCGATTTCCTCAAGTTGGGACCTCCGAGTTTTAAAGGAGAACCGGATGATGTTAAGGCCACCAATTGGTTGGAGGCCATAAAAATGGTTTTTGAAGTCGTGTCGTGTGGAGAGGAGAAAAAGGTTATTTTAGCCACTTTTAGGCTGGAAAAGGATGCGAGACACTGGTGTAAACGTGTTAGTCAAAAGTGGGAAGAAACAAGGATTTCGCGTACGTAGGCAAATTTTGTCCAAGAATTCAACAAGCAATATGTTCCTCGGGTTATACAAGAAAAACGAGAAAGAGAAATTTAAACTTAGAACAGTGAGAGTTAAGCGTGGCCCGATATGATGCAACGTTTACCCGGTTAGCTAGGTTTGACCCTTATTTCGTTGAAAGTGAAGAAAGAAAAATATGGAAATTCACTGGTGGTTTAAGGATGGAGATACAAGACAAGATGGCACCGGTATAGGTGCAAACGTATACGGCGGCAGTGGAAACCGCCCTGAAAGTAGAGAGCACGATGGAGCAGTTAAAGGTTAAACGTGGCCAATTCGTGAGGCTGTCTCCTTTAGGGAGCCAAGCCGGGAGAAACTTCGGAGGAAGCAATAACGTTGCTAAGACTAATGTTTCAGGACCCCAGATGAATCCTAACACCCCCCCTACCCCAACGAAACATTTCATGTACCTACTGTGGAAAACCAAATCACACTGAGAGTCAGTGTTGGATTAAGGCAAGGAAATGTAACCGGTGCGGAAGTAGTGAGCATTTCATCAGGGACTGCCCGCAAATGGGACCTTCACGGGAACGAGTTGCCAAGGAGAATGGGAAGCGTGGGGAAAAACCACGAGTGCAAGGCAAGGTGTTTGCCATTAATCAAGAAAGGACATCCGAACCAACAGTGGTGGGAGGTACGCTTCCGGTTTGCCAACAGTTGGCTAAAGTTTTGATAGATCCTGGTTCAACGCATTCTTATATATCACGTAATTTTGTTTCTAGTTTAATGCTTGAACCTGAAGTTTTGCCCTATGAATTAGAAGTAAGCACACCTATGGGAACCTTATGGAGAACCGACTTATTATATAAGAACTGTGAGCTAGTAGTTGGCGAAAAACCCATGAGGGCTGACTTGGTTTTATTGCCTGTAAACGAATTTGATGTAATATTAGGAATGGACTGGCTAGCATCTCACTATGCCCAAATAGATTGTCACAATAAGATAGTGCGATTATGTATGCCGGGCCAACCCATAGTTGAAATAAGAGGAAACAAATTTTCCCCTCCCATACCAATTATGTCGGCTATGAAAGTTCATCGACTACTTCGAAAAGAAAATGATGCATTTTTAGCATACATATTGAATAAACAAGAAGATAAAAAGAAAGTCGAGAATGTTCCGGTGGTAAATGAATTTGTAGATGTGTTTCCCAATGATCTACCAGGATTACCTCTACATAGGAAATTGAATTTACCATTGACCTAGTACCCGGATCAGTCCCAATTTCCAAAACCCCGTACAGAATGGCCCATTGCCGAATTAAAGGAACTTAAGACTCAATTACAAGAATTACTTGATCAGGGATTTATTCGGCCTAGTTCCTCACCATGGGGAGCCCTGGTTTTATTTGTCAAAAAGAAGGACGGTACCTTGCGACTTTGCATTGACTATCGATCTCTAAACCAAGTTACCGTTAAAAACAAATATCCACTACCGAACATTGAAGAGTTATTTGACCAACTACAAGGAGCTTTTCGTGTACTCTAAGTTGGACTTGAAATCAGGATATTACCAAGTCCGAATCTAAGAAAAAGACTTAGCCAAAACAGCCCTTAATAGTCGCTACGGACATTATGAATTCATGGTAATGCCTTTTGGACTAACCAATGCACTTGCTATATTCATGGACTTGATGAATCGAGTTTTCCAACCTTACTTGGATCAGTTCGTTGTAATATAGACGACATCTTGGTATACTCAAAGACCAAAATGGAGCATGAGAAACATTTGCGCATAGTTCTGCAAACTCTAAGGGACCAACAACTTTATGCAAAATTTAGCAAGCTGCGAATTTTGGTTAGAAAAAGTATCCTTTCTCGGTCATATCATATCCAAAGAGGGAATCTCAGTAGATCCGGAAAAGGTAAAGGCCATTGTGGAGTGGAAACAACCTTCTAACGTCACTGAAGTTCGAAGCTTTCTATGTCATGACCCGGAAAAAATACCCTTTTATATTTTATTAAAATAAAATTGGATCAAAACGCGCAACAGTAATATTTTCATAGTTGTATAAATAATTATTTTCACATAAAATTTGTTCAAAATACAAAAGTTACAATTTTCAAAAGGAATACAAAATAACTTTATTGCGTAAATGGATTCGAAACGCTTCCGCTGCGCCACTCTGATCCACTATCTCATTTATTTCTAAAAAAATATTGAAAAAGAGGAGTCAACGCGACGGTTGAGTAGAAATATCATTTAACCCCATAAGGTGCGTGTGTGTTTTAATAAGTGCACGTAATTTCACATAATACTATAATGAAAATGAAAGCATTAAATATCTAAGACTTACAAGATACTTAAATTCCTATTTTACTCATGAAGTTAAATAATACTCCTACCTTTCAAAGGGGTACCTTCTTCTTTATAAGTACAAAGTGGAGAGTGTATATATAGATATATAGAAAGGCTAATATGTATATATATGGTTTAGAAGAGGGGTAATTATATATATATGTATATAGGGAGGTATACTAATGATATTGTGTGATATATATATTGAAAGTGCAAGATTTTGTGGGTGTGGGTCTTATAGGCGGGATTTTATGTTGAGTGTGTGGAAAATGAAGACATTGAACCCTTTATATAGAGTTTAGGGCAAGACATAGCATTATTTAATTATTAATGATAAAAATGACATTTTGGATAAGGATAACATTTTGGATAGAGATAAGATTTTGGATAAGGATGACATTTGGATAAGGATGATATTTGGATAAAGATGACATTTTGGAGAGGGATAAGATTTTGGATAAGGATGACATTTGGATAAGGATGACATTTGGATAAAGATGACATTTTGGATAGGGATAAGATTTTGTATAAGGATGATATTTTCATAACTTGGTTTTTATATAAAAATATCCAAACCTATTATATATATGTATAATTCGAAATTTGTATATATGTATGTATATATATTTTTGAAATTTTGTATTTTATGATCAATAAATGAATAGGAAAGAAAATAATTTCAATTGTTATAAGTATGCAAACATATGCATGTATCACAAAGTGCTTATTACAAGAAAGATTTCACATAATATAATGATCACATGAAACATGAAATCATATAAAATTGATTTTAAAATACTAGGAAGTAACAGGGCGTTACATTCTAGGTCTTGTCCGGGTACTATCGAAGATTTATTAAAGGGTTTTCAAAAATTGCTCGACCACTAACTAGGTTAACCCAGGCTAAGGTCTAGTTTTTTTGGGACCAACACTGTGAGACTAGTTTTCAGAAATTGAAAAAGTGCTTAGTCGCCTCTCCTGTGTTAGTATTACCTAATGGGAACGACGGATTTCAAGTATACACTGATGCCTCTAAAGAAGGATTGGGTGGTGTATTAATGCAAGATGGCAAGGTAGTAGCCTACGCTTCATGAAAATTAAAACCATATGAGGAAAATTACCCTACTCATGACCTCGAATTAGCTGCTATTGTGTTCGCACTCAAGAAATGGAGGCATTATTTATATGGGACAGCTTTCGAGGTATTCACAGACCATAAGAGCCTGAAATACTTATTTTCGCAAAAGGAATTAAACATATGACAAAAGAGATGGATGGAGATGATTATCGACTATAACTTTAATATTCAATACCATCCGGAAAAAGTTAACAAAGTTGCCGATGCATTAAGTAGGAAGGCCACCATCTCTGGTTTGGCAATTAAGGAATGGAAGTTGTTAAAGGATATTTCTGAGTGGAATCCCAAGGAAAAAGAGTTAGGAATTTTATTTTCTACAGTTCAAGCACAACCCGCGTTATTATAAAAAATCAAGGAAGCTCAAGAAAAGGATGCAAGACTTAAAAAGATTATGGAAGAAATTGGTAACGGACAAAGGGCCGAGTTTGCCATTTCCAACGACGGGGATCCTCAGATTTCGCAATCGGCTATGCATCCCCGATGACAACAATCTCAAGAGGGAAATATTGGAAGAAAGTCACAAATCAAGATACACAATCTACCCGAGAATCAATAAGATGTACAAAGACATTAGGAAACAGTATTGGTGGACTAGTATGAAGAGAGAAGTAGTAGAATTTGTATCCAAATGCTTGACATGTTAACAGATAAAAGCTAATCACCAGAAACCTTTTGGTCTCTTGTAACCGCCACCTGTTCCCGAATGGAAGTGGGAACACATTATCATGGATTTCGTTATGGGTCTACCCCGAACCTCCAACGGTATGATGCGATTTGGGTTGTAGTGGATAGACTTACTAAGAGCGCCCAGTTTATTGCCTTTTCAAAGACTTGTTCCTTGGATAAGATGGCTGAAATTTATAAACAGGAAATAGTCTGATTACATGGTATCCCCGTCAGTATTGTTTCGGACAGAGATCCGCGATTCGTTTCTAAGTTTTGGCAAGGGTTACAAAGCGCGCTAGATAGTAAGTTGAACTTCAGCACGGCTTTTCACCCGCAAATCGATGGACAATCTGAAAGAACCATCCAAATCTTAGAAGATATGCTTCAATCCTGTACTATCGATTTTGGAGGAAGTTGGGATCGTCATCTGTCATTTAGCCGAATTCGCTTACAATAATAGTTATCAATCTACCATCGATATGGCTCCATTTGAGGCCCTTTATGGACGAAAGTGTCGATCACCAAATTGTTGGGATGAGGTTGGTGAGAGGAAATTGCTAGGCCCTGAATTGGTACAAGAAACTACAGAAGCTATAGAAATAATTCAAAAATGAATGGCCGCCGCTCGAAGTCGTCAGAAAAGCTACGCTGATAAGAGATGAAAGGATTTGGAGTTTGAAGTAGGAAATTCGGTATTCTTAAAAGTATCACCGACGAAAAGGAATTTTTCGGTTTGGGAAAGAAAGGAAAACTAAAACCTCGATACGTTGAACCTTTTGAAATCCTCGAAAAAGTAGGAAAAGTAGCATATAAACTGGCGTTACCCTCAAGTCCTATCTGATGTTCATGACGTATTTCATGTGTCGATGCTTAAGAAGTATCACCCGGATCCCTCTCATGTTGTGAATCATGATTCCCTCGAAATCGATAAGGACTTGACATATGTAGAGGAACCCATTCGAATCCTTGAAGTAAGAGAACGAACCTTGAGAAACCATTCCATTCCCATAGTCAGAGTCTTGTGGAAGTATCATAACCTCGAGGAAACTACGTGGGAAAAACTAGAAGATATGATGAGTAACTACCCACATCTCTTTGACTAATCGGGCCGAATTTCGAGGACGAAATTCCTTTAAGGAGGGGAGGATGTAAGGACCCATATTCTCACTCCCATTATGTATAGATATATTTATATGTGTCTAGTTTATATTTATAGGTATACATTTTCATAATGTTAATACCTTGTGTTTCATGTTCGTTTTCTCGCAAAATGTACAAGTTAGGATTCTTTTTTGTCCTATTTAAGTATCATATAAACTATATAATTCATGAAAATATATGTATACACATATATATATATGTTCGGTTTTGTGTAATAAGATTTAGAAGATTTTTGGAAAAAACCCTAAAGAAAGCCTAAAATTGCATTTTCTAGCCCTAAATGATATTTTCTTCCATAAAAATGTAAAATAAGAAAACAACTTATAAATTTTCAGATTTGCACTAAGGGTGGACGTTTTTTTAAGGTATAGGAAACATAAAAATGTTTTATACTTGGTAGAAAATGCACCCTCAAGTCTTCATCCCTCAAGTATTGATGACAATGTATAAGTGTACATACACTTGTATAATCCCTTCTAGATGTAGTTATACATGTATGGTCCAAATTAGCCTAGACTAACACTTAACCCAATAGGCTTGTTAGTTGGATACTTAGTTGGAAAGTAAGAATGATTAAGATTAGGACACAATCATATTTTAATGCTATCTCTCACACTACTAATTATAAGAGGAAGGCAAAGAAAACACAAAAACACCACCCACACACTCTTGAAAAACATGTCACACTCTCCCCCTCATACTCTTACCTTCATGTTTTGTCAATTTCATCACAAAATTTCAGCCACTTTCATCCTAGTACTTCCATACAACCCTTAAACTACAAGAAGAACCCTACTACTAGAAGGTAGAAACCTTGTCTATGGCATAAGTTAGGATTAGGATTTTATGAAAGTATTAGCTTCATATATTCCCCATTAGACCTTAAGAGGTAACCACAAGTTGGTTTCCATCTTGGGTCTTAGGGAATACAAGAGAATTTGGTCCCTATGCTTATAGTGATTTTATGTGCATCTTATCCTTAAATTTCTTTAAACTATGCTGAAATTTTGCTTGCAATATGTGCAAATGATGCTTAAGTTATGTATTATAATGTTTGATACTTTGTTAATACTTCAATCATGTGTTAGAAGCTGAAATTTCATATTTGTCAAGGTGAATTTTTAGTTCAAAACTTGCTGGAAACACGTATTCACAGTGTTGAAAAATTTGTTACAAGGCTGAAAATTCTTATTTTTGCACAACTGAAAAATCCGATTTTTTCAAACTCAAAACCTGTTTTATATATTGTAATTCCAGTGTATAATAAGCTGGAAAAACAGTTTTGTCAAAGCTGTAAAGTTCGGCTTCGAGGGCTGGAAATTTCAGCAGACACGCACTCGAGCATTTTGCGTCGCAGCCTGAGCATTCCGAGTCTCATAAGCTAAAAACTCAAAATTTTACCAACCAAAACCTTATTTTGCAATATTAGAAACATATTTGTAAAATCCCAGCAGGTTTTAGACTGGAAATTTCGTGCTCACAAACTAAAAATTTCTGCTCGTCGTAAGTTTTCGCAGACTGCGAAGTTTCAGTTTGCAAAGGTTGGAAACTATGCTCAATTATGTGAAATCAGTGTGAAAGCATACTGAAATTCTATAAAACTATGTGTTATACATGGAGTTTATGTGTGCATGATGGGCCCCAATGTGAATAGGGGTGGATGTGGTCGAGTTCGGCCGGGCGGCGTCGAGCTTGTCGGTCTTAAATTAGTTCTCGACCCTCCATCGTTGCCTAATCCCTTCTTGCATAGACGGAGTGTCTATGTACTGAAGTGGGTCATAGGAAAATCGACATATGCCCGGGATATGACCACCAGAGTAATTGGTTGGGAATTGGAGTGTTTGGTTGGAAAATATCGGCACGAAATGATAAGGTAGCCACCCGTCGAGGTGGAAGAAATCCAACATGAAATTATGTGATTTTATGTTTGTAAATTTCTATGACAATGTGCACGAATCTCACACGAGCACCTTATGTTATATGCAAAGTTTCTACTCAACATGTTGTTGACGTGTTTCATGTAATGTTTTAGCCGATCTTGAGGCGAACGAAGTTGCTAGCGAAGAAGACATAGGAAGACGGTTCGAAGCATTTGTCTAGTTATGCATGTTATAGGATCGAGGTTATTTTGTAGTCACGATCATGTAATAATAAACTTACGTGTAGTTTTGGGTTTTCGAATAAAAGTATGGGTTAGTTTTACTATTATTTTAGAAAAGTGGTATGTTTGTGCAAAAATTATAAATCGGATATTTTCATAATTAGCTAGAAGTTTCAGGTCGTCACATGCTCCAGGCTGAATGTTTTGAAATTCTTTTTCAATATACTGACATGGTCGAGGTACTTCGTCATGGTGGAATCCCTTGCTTCGTAAATCCCTGCGATTTGGCTGGATATGAATTGGGAATCAATGAAAGCTCTAAAATGGGGAACTCCTTCTCTTATGGCCCATTCAAGGCCCGCGATGAGAGCTTCATAATCTACTTCATTGTTCATGATTGGGAAGTTAAGTCTGACGGCAAACTTCACCACATTGGCTTCTGGGCTTTGCAAAGAAATCTCGCTCCCCCCCCCCTTGGGTAGTGGACAAGTCAGTCTACATATAGGATCGATGGGATTGTGGTAGGTGGATTTTCTTCAGGTACTTGTGCACCCATCTTTCACTCGAACGCACCCTCAAGGACAAAGAGTCTCTCCGAGAGTATCGGTCCTCACACTTAGTGAGTTTTCTGGCCTAAAACCTCGCGATCAAGGATAGCCTACTTGATCAAGGGCTTTGTTGCCCACACTTGGGGGATCCCAAACAGATTTGCCTCTGTTGACGTGTCTGGCTGAGGTGGTGCTTGGCATATCACATCTATACTTCATATTTAAAAGTATATATTATATAAATACTTACATAAAAATAAATAGATATGATATGCTTGTATATAAAAATAATTATATAACATTAGTAATTAAATTATGATTTTAAAATGTGTCCAAATAAATATGTGATAACAATATTTAATTTTTTTAAAATTAAAATATGTTTGTAAAAATTATAAATAATTGGTACTTTGTTAATACTATTATTTTTTTTCATGTTTTACGAAGTTGTAATAATATCAATTTTCTTTAAAAAAAATAATTTTTTAATTATTTTTACAATACAATCAAGTCTAGTGGGTCCAACCCAGATCTGGTGGGTTCAGGGCGGGTCCAGAAATTCCCCGACGGTGTAGGTCCTGGGTTTGGCCAAACCCAAGACCCACCCCGTTGCCTTTCCTAAATGGATATGGGGTGCATGGTGAGTATACGATCAAAGTTCAAATCTTAACAAGTGTGCGTGGATTGATGTATGTACCATAGAAAAGATTCAATAGCACATTACAATTTATAAACCTATTACAACCTTTGACTAACCATATGTATAAAAAACTTGATTTATTTTGTATCCAAATTTGGATAGGCCAGGAGAGTAACTTCGAAGTACACCACTGAGTGTCTATTAACCAACACATGACAAGCGCACCTACGCAATATATTGGATTTGTGCACGCATAATCCGAGCAAAACTTTTCCGTACCATACAAGAAAACATGCAATCCCGTGCTTTGACGAAGACAGTGTAACTGATGCTCTTTTTTCCTTTTTCCGATAATCACGGAAGCTAGCACTTTGCGAATGGCGATTCATGAAGAAATCTACAAAATGCAAACCTCAGAACATCAAGTAAGATCTGAGCATCCAACGTTAGTTCTACCCACCAAAGTTGAACAGAAATAATGCAGAATGAGGAGTATAAACTAAAAGGCGAGGAGGGGGCAGCAAATTTCACATACTGCAAACATGTTAGTTATTCAAGGTCAAGTTTCAACAAGTATTACAATATGTACCATTAGCCACATGGACAATAACACCAATCATCATTGTAAAGAGTCATAACCTAACGTTATAAAGTAATTTGTAGGAAAATAGAGTTTACAGACTAATTATTTTCCAACACGCATTGCCTCAAATGTCAAAGCAAAGACCAAATGAATACTCAGTCTCTTCTCTTCCTCTTCTTCTCCTCCTTCTCAGAAGCATTCTTCAACTGCATTGTACCATCAAAGTTCACAATGAGCAAACCACAATAAGAAACTGAAAAAACGATGAAGGCAATTCTTCTAGAAGAAAATTTTCCTCACCATGATGATGAGAATCCGGACAAAAACAGCAACAAAATCAGTGAATAGAGTGAGAGCATGCTTCGCATAGTCCAGATCTCCAAGATGTGCCTTCTCAATAATATCCTGGGTATCAACTACTATGTAGCCTACAAACACCAGGAGTCCAAAATACAACTGCACGAAAAGAGTCAAGTATGAGGTCTAATTGAGTTCACATTTCCTCCAATTATCAGCTTCTGCATAATCACCTAAACAAAACTTTTTAATACCTCAAATTTGAAAAGGGCCATTGAACCACCGAAAATTGAGGATGCAAACTGTAGCCAGAAAAGGATGGAGAGGCCAGACGAGAGCAAACCTCCAAGGTACAGGTACTCTCTTCGCCTAGCTAGCATGGCAGCCGCAGAGAAACAACCAAAGGCCACAGCACAACCAACAAAAGCACCCACCAAGATGCTACAACAAAGAAAATTCAATTCATCAGAGCCAATACCAAGCCGTTATCCGAACTTATACCCATCAAAAGTTTTCAAGAAATCAGTTATTTAACCATCTCTAAATATATAACGTGCATCCCTTAACCAGATTCAGGGGAAAATAAGTTAATTGTTAAATATAAGGAGAGCAAATGAAAAATGAAAAGTAACAGCATTCCACATTATGAGGAAAAAGATCATCCAAACGACAGACATCAACCTTGAAAGAACTAAATTCCAGCTATTTTAGGCTGTGATTCATATGAGAACATCAGCAGGATGAGAAAAAGAAGTAGTGCAAAGGCTTAGCTCTCTACAGGCTCTAAATATAATGAGAATAAGATTAGTAATGGGCAAGTTTGGACATGCTCAACAAGTAATCTTTCTAATAATTCAATCCATCAAAGATGAGGCCGAATAAAATAGGTTCTGGAGTTTTTATATGCTAATGCAGTATATTGACAAGATACACACATGAGAAGATAGCTCAACATTATATGCTATGACATGAATAAGATATTGTAGTAGCAGATAGAACAATAAACAAACCCAAGGGAATACAGCGCCTTTGTGGTGCCGAAAATTCCCCAGATGACAATTCAACCAACAAGAAGCCAATACAATCTATATGCTTCGAAACAGTAGCAAGCTTAAAATATATTTCAAGAATCACAGTGTACTTCGAGAGGATATATACCTTGGGTCAAAGTTAATGGCTAATTCAATCAATGGACCGATGGATGCTCCTTCAAAAAGTGCTGCTGCCATGAGAAGTGATACCTTCTTTCGCTGTTGATTTTCAAAGACAGTAAGGATTAGATAAATAAGTAAACAAACAAATAAAAAGATACATCTCTCTCCATCAAACTACATAAAGAATGGGCATGATTGCAATCCAAAAAGTACCTCTTCATACGGAGATGTAGAGAGCAGCCAAATGATGGAGCCCATGCATCCAAGAGTTGTGAGAAATCCACCTATATTCCACAGAATGTGAAGATAGGCTCCAACCGCCGATGCTACCAGCGCGCAACACAGCGAGAGATAAACCTAAAATCAATCAGCCCAATCAATGAGTCTTTGTTCTCTTTTCGGTTCTCTAAAGTAATAAATGCCTAGATACATACACTGCTGGCTACTTAAAAATAAATTAACAAAAAAAAGGAAAAAAAAATGGATGAAAGAACAATGAAACAAGGTCATAATTTCCCAACAGATAATATACCCCCGCCACCAACACAGAAAAAGCTGGATAAAGAAAGCCATATCCCACAAATATAATCAGTCAACAGAACGAAACAATAAACCTAATCAAAGAGGGGAGAATACTCGGAAACCGCAATACGCACGTGGATATAAACGGAATTATTAAAATTTAGCCCTAACTCTTTGATGACTATATCAAATAGAAGAAATCAGAAAGTTTTAAGAAATGAAATTCGGGGAATAAACCACAGGATTTCCTCCAATAACACCGAGATTAAGCAATACTCTCAACAAGCGCAGATATAAGATAGTGAAAAACAGAACACAAAATCAGTAAATCTGGCAGAACAATTCAAGACCGAATAGAATGAAATTTAACCTATTTCAATCCTCAGGATATCGTTTGGAGTCAGTTCCCGTTTTCCAAGTCACGAAACACAAAGCCTATTTTAACCGAATAAATGAAGTATCCTTAAATTCAACTCCAATTTCAATTAATCTTTCCCCAATTCTCACACACACACAAAAAAATCGGTCAACCCTCCGATTTCTCAGAAGAAAAAAAAATAAATAAAGAGTCCACATAAGAAGAACCTGTTTGAGATGAGTTTGAACAACGGGGGAGATCTGGCGGAAATTCTTGAGAGAATCATAATTCCAGCGATTTCGAGAGGTCGATTGCGAATCGAAGAAAGATGTAAAAGAATCCATCGTTTTTTCTTTCGAGAGCTCAAAGTAGCAGTAAATCCGAATATATGTAGCGTTAAGAGCAATGTGCCTCTATATATATCTATATTGCAGAGAGAGAGGGAGAAAGTGGGGTCGGGGTGAGGAAAGAAGCCAAGGAACTTCCTGGAAATTACTCGTCTATTTATTGATTTTATTTTAGAAATAATTACATCTAATACCCCCTAAATATCAAAATTACGACTAATCCCTCAAATATTTTTAATATTATAGAGAGTTATCTCGATAAATTTCATAATTATAAATATCTTCTATTTACCGATTATCCGATCAACTTTTTTAAACTTTTGATTTTATCCTTTGTTTCTTAATATTAAAAAAAAAAGAAAAAAAAATTGAAAAAAAATCTTGTTAAAATAAAAAAAATACATTATATATGTAAATAAAAAAGAAAAATAAACTGAAAAAATAAAAAATACTATATATATGTAAATTAATTTTTAATTTTTATATTAGTCATTAAAAAATTATTGTTAAAATAATAAATTAAAATTAAAATTTTAAATATTTAGATTTTTTTCAATAATTTAATTTTTTTACTCCATCTTCCTCCCAACCCCACAAAATCCTAGCCCCCTACCCCCTCTTTCATCTCCACCGCACTCCCTCCCACCGCCACCGCCGCCCTCTCCTTATGCCGTCGCCCACCTTCTTCCTCCACCACCACCACGACGCCGCCCTCGTTTCTCCCTCTCTCCTTCTCCAATCGATCTTCTCTCTCTCCCTCCCTGCCTCCCTCCCTCTCGATCTCCCTCTCCCCCTCTCTCTCTCCTTGATCCTCTTATGTCAATCCCTCCCTTCTTCTCTCTTATCGCGGCGGGCGGTGGGTTTAACAGGCGACGGCGACGAGCGGTGGGCAGCAGTTTGTGTGTTTATATATATATGTGTGTGTGTGTGTGTGTGTGTGTGTGTGTAATGTTTGTATATGTGTATATATTATGTATGTATATATATATATATTTATATTTATATATTTATATAGCATTTACACATAAAAATAAATTAACATGAAATAAAAATGTATAAAAATTAAGGCAATGGTAGATTTGAATTTTCAAAACAAATTGTTGACGTCATCATATTATGATCGAAAATCGGCTGAGTGTGAGAGTATTTGTAATTATAAAATTTATAAAGGTACTCTTTGTAGTATTGAAAACTTTTGGGGAACCAATTATAGTTTTGATAATTTAAAAGAATAGTAGATATAATTATCCCTTGATACTTTAAAGAGATAGTTTCGATACTTTAGACGGATATTTTCAAAATTATGTAGCGTTAAGATCAATGTCCCTCTATATGTATCTATATTGTAGAGAGAGAGAGAGAGAGAGAGAGAGAGTGGGGTCGGGGTGGGGAAGGAACTTCTTGGAAATTACTCGTCTATTTTTTGATTTTGTTTTATTTTCTTATTATCATTTTATTGGCACGATGAGTGATGCCTTACCTATATGGCTATAATACGTGTATACCTACATTAATTCTTACCCGGCGGCTAGGCCCAAGAAAAAAATATTTTTATATATGTACTATAATGACTTCAACCAAATAAATAATTAACTAATGAAAATGAGGGGATTTATATATTTATAAAACACAAAAGCCTGAAATCGATTATAGTAAGGTAATCAATAAATAGTCGGATTTTTTTGGATAATTATAAATAACGAAGCCCATATATAAATAAGTTACTTATTTTTATTTCTATTAAAGTATAATATATTTTAGCTTAAATTTTATATGATGGGTTTTTTTTTTGGGATAGTTATAGATAATTATACATTTATACAAATTAAAGCAATATTTACAAAAAAAAAAAAAATGGTGAAGTTGCTATTTCCGAAAATTGTGTGCAACTTTCTTTTAAATAGAAAACCATTTAGTATTTATCAACTAATTATATGAATAGCTTTATTTAGCACTATTTTTCCATATATGAAGGTCAAAATTTTTTATATGAAATTAAACAAGTTTTTTGTTATTTATGATTATTCAAAAGAATCCAACACTTATCCGGTATTCAAAATAAAATAACAAAACTAATTTCTTATTTACAATAATTTTCATTTACTATAATTTTAAATAATTAAAGTTATTTATCACTTAATCCTACGTAAAAGTTTTTTAAAAACTTTCATCCTTGAGTATACCAAAATTAATATTTAACATTCTCTATTATTAAATAAATGTTTTCATATATAGTTTTATTGATTTATGTATAGCAAAAATTAATTTATTTTTATCAAATTATTTTTTTAAAATAAACCAAAATTATAATAAATTATTAAACATAAAAGGGTGGTTTACACTTTGCACCCATAGAAAAAAGAAATAGCAAATTACACCCTAGAAAACCTTTAGTTTTAGCATCAATGCACCCTCACAATTTTTAGGCCAAAAAATCTATTGGAGTTGACTTCTTTGTAAGGGCAAATTCGTCAATTTAAAAATAAAATATATTTTTTGCTCTTAACTTCAACATCTAACATGAAATGAGTAATAGAGACCAAATTTTCCAAATATATTTAAAGATATGAATTTTTTATATTGAAGTTTATTCTTTTATAGTAACGTGACAATTGTTAACTAGACCACTATTTTAAAAAACAAATATTTGGCGTAAAAATACATCAAGAAAAGGTTCTGTGAAATTAGTTAAGAAGAAAAAACAGAAAAAAAAGGAGTATAATCAGTGGCAAATGAAGTAATATATTTTTAACTTCTCAAAAAATTCATCATTTGGCATTTTAATATAGATTAACACAATTATTATTAATCACTATGTTCAAACAAAATTTATCGAAAAAGATATTTAATACAATAAATTGCAAATATAATTTTTTCTTGTCATAAAAAGGAATCTAACAACCATGTTTACTAAATAAAGAACATTTGGGCATTTCTCTCAATTGTCGTACCATTGCTTCAATTGCATTTGAATGTTTGGATTTATTTTTGAAATTTTCTCATATTTTACTAGAAAAAGGAAGAGTTTAAGTTGCAAACAATCCTATTCTTGTTTTGTAGATTGTTATTCTATTTTTTTATTTGGTAAAAAAGTAAAATATCTCAAATAAATTTTGTAAATCATGTCCATAATTTTGGAGGAAAATTAATATTTTTTAAGGTGTGATAATTTTTTCCTCACAAGAAATCAACTCCGATAGACTTTTTGGTTTGCAAATAGTGATGGTGCATTAATGCCGCCAAAATTTAAGGTTTTCTAAGGTGTAATTTGTTATTTTTATTTTTTAAAGATGTAAAGTGGCTATTTAAGATATTTTTAAGATACAAAAATATAAATTGCCCAACATAAAAACGACTGATAAATTACCAACCAGTAGATAACAACACAAAAACAAGGGCAATGCATTGCCGCCTCCTTAGGGGCTGGGGCTCTTTGGTCAATGGTGAGGGATTGCCAAGTCAAAAGTCAAAAGTCAAAAATTATACCAAAAAAAAAAAGAATTTAAAAGTAAACTTAAACCCAAAGTCATCTTTAATAATTCAAGTATTAGTTTCCTAGTTGGCAATAAATAATTTCCCTGGAAAATTCCAGAATTTGCGTTGACAAATCAACGCATGCCACGCAACACTACCAATGGAAACAAGCCACGTCACCTAATCCCTTTTCCTTTGTTTTTTCCCCAGTTTTTTCTCGCCTTTTCCTTTTTTATTTCTTTTGTTTTTATGGGAAATGCATCACTTTTTCTTGTGAGATAATTTTAGTCTAACTTCACAATAGATAAAATCTCTATCCCAACCAAAAATATTAAAATGTTTGTATTTCTTCTATTCATTTTTCTTTTCTTTCCCTTCTTTGTCTCACTTCTTCTTAGTCCTTATTTCCTCCTCTTTTCTTACACCAAGAAAAATCTCATATTTTCTATCTTTCATTATATGGAATTGAGGCCACCAATGATAGGGACTTGTTATGAAGCCCACGTTGATAGGTTGATAGTTTGATTTTTGATAATATTTCGAAAATTAAGAGAGAAATGTATGTCATTGTAAAACTTTAACATATTTTAAGAGTTCTAACAAGAACTATTGAGGAGCAAATTAGACAGCGAGTTTTTTCTTGATTAAATACCACTTAGGATTAGCATTTTAATGTTCAGCCCCTACTTGAGTTTGACAAAATCTACACTTCCCATTGTGAATGATACGGAATATCTTACACGTGTCCACATAAACTTCCCAATAGCCGCCAAGTGTACTTTAAGATTGCAGGGACAGAGCCAGAAATTTTATTGAGGGGGAAATTTTTTTTTTGAGATAATTAGTTATTAAAATATATAAATATAAGGGTTATATATAATATTAACATATAAAATAGCAAAAGTTATCATATTTGTGCGTATACAACCAATTAAAAGTACTACAATTAAAAAAAAGGTGCTACAATCAAAATAATATGTCAAAAATGATAATGAAAAAAAAGCTATTTTTTGTTTCAAAAGAAGCAAATATAGTGGAAAATAAATTACTTTTCAAAAATACTTAAAAAATAATTTTTTAACAATAATAAATAAAATTGACATAAGTCCACATAATGGTATATAATCAAAATTCAAAAAGTATTAAAATAATTTTTTTTTTCTCTCTCTTTGTTCTCACAATCAAAAAATATATTCAAAGATTAAAAAATATCTTTTCTTTTGGCTCCGCCATCACATCCCCCAAATCACTCCCAATTAAATATAAAGTGTAAAATTAGTAAGATTCATTCAAGTTCAATAGCCCAACAATTAAACATCAAAACTCATTAGGTTTAATATTGAACAATTATCAAGATTCACATCAACAATTCTAAAATTCAAATCTCTATGCAAAAATCAATTATAAAAAGAGAAACAAATAAATGTATAAATTTCAAAATTAGTACATAATACCTTCTTGTACGTTACTTTTAAAGAATAAATTGAATAGTGTAGGGTTTGTGACAGAAAAAATATTCTGATAGAATATTTGGTGTTTTATCTTGGATAGAAGAGAGAAGTAAGATCTAATAGAATTTTTAATATTTCAATTTGAAGAGATAAGGAAAAATAAAGGAAAGAGAAAGACAGAGAATTTAATTATTATGGTAAATGAGATTAGGTAAAAATAAATCACCAAAAATAAAATAGAGTAGAGAAAATTAAAATTTTATATTATATAACTTATATAAAAATCAAAATTTTATTTTAGGGGTGGGGGGCAAAATTTTGAAATTCTAATAACTATTTATACTAAAAAATAAATTTTTAAAAAATTGAGAGGGAGGGGGGGGAGGGGGGGGTGGGCTGCCACCACTAGCCCGCCTAGCTCTATCACTGCTTTAGAGTCACTTGACCTAAAACCAATCACTTGGGCCACTAAGGCCTCGACATGATGTGACAGTCGAGAAGAGAACCTATTCCAATTATATACCACAATTCGAGGAGGGACTCCGGTTTCGTCAGCCCCATGTCGTCGAGGAATACACATCGAGCAAGAGACACAATCCATACCCTGGCACTATTCCTTTTGACACGTACTGTGGTTTCCTGCAGACAAAGCACTTGCACACCCAGCCACCTTAGCAGAGCCATATTATCCCCTCAGTATAGGGGACCATTGTGCCATAGGTGCTCTTAGGCCCTGCACCTCAGCTCTAATCCTCCTTGAGAAATTCTCCATAAAGGTAACTACTCTTTACATACCGAAATTTTGCTTGAGTATTCTCTCATATTCACTTATATCCTCAAACACTTGTTGACGCAAGCATCAGATGGTCTTTGTCGAAGGACACTTCCGACTAGACTAACGCGTGTTCCATCGTAGCAAATCGAGGAACCCACCAACAACTTTTTGGTCGGGTCAGCTGCCACATAGGAGTGAATCCATTTACCAAGATTTAACCCCATCTTTTTTGGCGCCAAAGGAAGGGCCTCTCCATAAAAGGCTAGTTATAAAAGGCTAGTGAAAAGTAGTTAATGCCTAACGCATAGCACCAAATGGACCATCCAACATCCGTGACCTACTCGAAGACTATCATGAATTTGTGAAGTCCAAACCTACCATCGAGAAGAGCATCCTCCAACCTTACTAGAGGAGCCTATGCTGCTCAAAACTTTGTCGTGATGACTTAGGAGCAACTTGCCATGCTCTTGAACGAAGGACGCGCAGGCTGGCTCTTATGTCCGCTGCTCAATACGCCAACGTGCGTGACGAACCTGTGGTTACCCACCAAGCTAAAGGCCCTCCCCACCAATCTCATAGGGAGCAGAGGTTTGGGTTCATCCTAAGGACTCCAAGAATTACGTTGAGGAGATTTCCCAATAGATATTCGATATGCAAAGAAAACTCAATGAGCTGAAAAGGCACGAAGGCGCCTGATCAACCATTGCTGAGCTCTCTCAGCAACTTGAAGGCATTAATCGTCGCATCAACGATATGGCTACAGGCTCGAACCAAGGCCGATTTGTGTAGCCCAAACGCTGCCGACAATGGGATTACACCAATCCCCTCTGCTATAAGTTATAGGAAGTCAAGGCAACGTCGGATCGTAAGATTCCCACCAATCTTCCTCGATATGATAGGGAATCTGACCCTAGGGAGCACCTGGTCCAGTTTGAACAGGTTATTCATGTTCACATGATCGATGACGACTTTGAAGCTAAGCTTCTTGTCACCACCTTTTGGGGAGTAGCTTCTTCCTAGTACATTCGCCAGCTGCCGGCCTCAATCAAGAGCTAAAACAATCTTTGCCAAAAGTTAGTTAATCACTTCCATCCACAAACTTTGGACAAGTTACCCCAGGCAACCTCCACAAAATAAAGCAAAACATAGGTGAATCTTTGTTGCTTTTTCACAAGATTCAACACTGACTTGCTCAAGGTCATGCACTTGCAGATGGGCTTCATCCTCTACATCCTCTAATAGGTCTTGAGGAACAGAGATTGTTCGAAGCACTTCATGCGCACGCAACCCCAAACCCATGCCAAGATAATAAGTATTGCCCAACAATACATGAATATCAAGGACACTTTCCATAACCAGTTCTCAAGGAACAAAGATAAGGAGAAGGGCAAGAAGAACCAACACAACTTCACTCCGCTGGCCTTGCCCAAAAAAGAAATTACACTACTTTGGCTGCAAGCGATCCCACACTCCATCGACGGCCCAAACCCATGATCGATAAGGAGGGAAATAATATGCGCTTCCCATCGACAATATGGAAACCATGATATCAAAGGATGCTTCGCCTTGAAGCACGAAATCCAATGCCTTTTTGACAACAAACATCCTGATGTCTAGAAATTTGGTAAGAAATGAGGCAAGAGGAACAAGAGCAGTAGCAGGCAAAGGCGCTCACTATCACCAAATAGCCACAACTCTGAATCCCCAAGAATTAGGACACAGTCCCTGAGGAGGGACCCACCATAGGGGCAGCTAGACAAGCAAGCCCGCCTTCGACCAAAACATGCCTACGAGGGGCTTGATCAATACCATTACCAAAGGCCCCATCTAGAGGAGGGGCACTCCTGGGGACGACGAAGTTGATCAAGAGGCATCTAAGGTAGCGGTTTGACAAGATCGAGGAGTGGCTACAAAGCACCAGAATCGTGGTCAACGCCATTGGAGAAATCACCATAACCTTTAGTGATGCTGATCTCCCCCATGTTCACTACCCAGAGGGGATCAAGGAGTTCCCTGACTATGTAATGGTTGTGACCATCGACATAGCCAACTATGCCATTGCTCATATTCTGATCGATAGTGGTAGATTTCCAATGTGTAACTCTACTCGACCTTGAAGAAGATGAACTTGTGCAATTACAAGTTGGATCCCGTAAGGATCCCCCTGGTTAGTTTTGGTGGATCAGAAGTTGTGCCTCTTGGCCAAATGCGCCAGCTCACTTCTCTAGTTGAGGTACCGAGGAGGACTATTGACGAGTGTCGAATCCACCAAAAATAAATCCTACTTCTCTAAGTATAAAATTAATTTGTAGATAGGGTAAGCAAGATCAATCCTACAGGGAATAACTTGTCGACCTACTTTTCAAAATAACCACGAGTGCAAAATAAAGGGAAGAAAGGGGGTTTTCAATGACAAGTTAAAAAGCAAGAAAGAAATCAAAAGTAAATCTATAAGAATAAAGACTCAATCATAGGTAATTCTTCGCATAACGTTTTTATGGATTGATCATTGATTCAAAAATAGCTTTTAATTCATGCAATAGATTGGTTATAGCCTTCAGAGAACTCATCCAATGATAAGTTTAAAATGTATACACTTTTATGGGCAAGCTATGTGTGCTTTACATTGATTTTTATTAAGATTTTAAAGTTCTAAGGATGAAATTTGTGCTTTATGTAACAAAACCTTAATTCGATCAATTTAAAGTGTTTTTACACCCTTAAAGCTTTATTTTTCCAAGGTTTTGATGTCTATATCATCCCACAAGAGTTTTGTGAGGGATATTGCAAGAAATCAGGTGCTGAAATTGAGCTAAAAATTGGGCACGCGCGCCGAGACGGCTTAAGCCGTCCCGAAGTCTACGAAGCCGTCCCGACGTCTACGAAGCTGTCCCGACGCTCCAGCAGTTGCTGAAATTGTTCGATTTAGGATAGCCAAAGCCGTCCCGATGAAGAAGCTATCCCGACACATACAGAAACAAACTTAAGCGTTCAATTTAGGATGGCCAAAGCCGTCCCGAGCTCCGAAGCCGTCCCGATACGATACGTAAATAAGGAAAGTTGTTTCCTATTACGATTTTGACAACCGTTGCCCTACACCTATATAAGGGACGTCTTGTGCATGATTTTAGGGGACTTTTTGGCTGATATTTCAAGGGGAATTCTAGGGCAAAAGCTTACGAAGGGTGACAATTCAAAAGCCAAGCTCCTCCATCCATCAAGATTATCGTCAAAAGCCGAGTTTGCTTATGTTTTCTTTTAATTTCATTATGTGCTTGTTTTGTTTTCTTTTCACTTTGTCTAGCTAATTAAATCATAGGGTTCTAGGCTAGTCGTTGATGAAACCCTTGTGATTTTTGTTGAACGTCTTTGATTTTTATTTTACATACTTCCTATCTATAATTCAAGATTTTTATTACTTGTGAATTTTTGGCCAATCTTTACAAGCTTTGAAATTTTATATTCGACTATGAAAGGGTGTGTATAAAATCTGACTATTTGTGTTATAGACATAGGGAACGCATAGATTAGAAATAATCGTGCTCTTGTGCAATCGGTTAGGTTAATTAGCAAGGACTTTTTAACTAACACAACTCTTGTGCGCAATGGGCCAAGGGATCCTTATGTGATCACGAAAGTAGACACATAGCATTCCTTGGCACGTTTGTTTTACTTTCGAAAGGAGATTACAAATATTTTCGTGAGTTAGATTGTGGAAAGGTGTATTAATTAAAATCAATGGGAGTTTAATTGATCACAAGGGGGGATTCAATCGACGATGCCTAGGCCCTAGCTTGTTTTTATTGATTTTCTTCACTTTGATTTAGTTGTTTATTTTCATTCCACCTTATCTTGATCAATTTTCGAAGCTTAAACAATAGAAAATTTATAAGTTTGGTGCTTGGTAATCCGTTCCTCGTGGGAACAATACTCTTACTTTCACTTTATTGCTTGAGCGATCCGTACACTTGCGGAAAATACGTAACATCCAACCTAATCTTTCCTTAATAATAGACTAGACATGTGAACGCTATGGCCTAATGAACGAATAAGCCTAGTCAAACGATAGGATTTAACCCGTTAACAGTATTAAAAACTAGAAAGACCCAAATCCTAGCCAACAAACCTACAAACGTGGTTGCTCGAAACTAGATTGTGTATTTTTCATAGTATAACGAATCATACTACTTTCCACTTATGTTGATTCAATCAAACAATTACAGATTTGATTTCCTCAACTGGAACTATAAAGTTAAATTAATTGAACAATGGACCCTAATTGCACAACTAATAAAACAACAATAAGAGATGGAGTTTTCCCAAAAAACACAGAAAAATACACAAATATTGCATAAAATTCAAAGACAAGTAAATCAATTAGATCTCATAATCCTTGAAGAGAATGTTGGCTCGAATTACTCCTTGACTGAATAAAGAATAGCCATGCATGGCCATAATTATAATAAAAATATAAAAGCTGAAATTTAAAGACTAAAACTAAAACTAGAATAAAAGATTGAAATCCAAGTTGTCTAAACAATACGATACAATCGGTTATATATATAGGGCTCTAACCCTAGAAAAAGTTCCTAACAAGGTTAGGATAATTCTTTAGAAAATCCTATGAATCACAGGCAAGTTAGAAGTTTGTTTCCAAGTCAAACTCTTGCCATATCAAGATTCTTCTTTTCCATTCCCGCATAGGAATTTTAGCCCATAAGGTGTGAGCACGCCTTGTGCAACCAACATGATTATTTCCAAATTTAGCCTTCCAATTTCTTGTACGACATCCCTCTGTATGTTTTACCACCTTTTGGCCCGTTTTTAGCTCCTTTTCATCAATTTTCACCTATGGCAAGTAAAAATTAACTTTTGTGAAATTTTAACCAATTTAAGATCCAAAGTCAATCAAAATAAGCATAATTGAGGCCTAAAAATAGGTAAAAATAGCATACTATCAATTGTCATAGCCCCCGACATTGTGGTGGACACTTCGTTTGCCTACAACAAAATTCTAGGGCATCCCGCCCACAACAGCACCAGGCAGTGGTATCGACGTACCACTTAAAGATAAAGTTTCCCAGGCCAACGAGGGTTGGCGAGGACATTTGCTGGGTCCTCGAGGCCTGGAGATGTAACATAATCTCCATCGACGATAAGAGGATCCCACCTTCTCGACCTACTGCGCTGATCGCCCCCCACATAGAAATTCCTGAGTGCTCGGAGACCGATCTTGCAAAGCAGAAGAGAATGCATGAGAAAAAAATCGAGCCTGTAGAGGAGTTCAAAAAGATTGAGCTCAAGGAGGAACTAAGTGAAACCACTCACTTCGGATCCTACCTCGACCCTGCCAAAGAGATAATGCTCCTACAATTCCTTTAGGAAAAGGTGGATGTTTTCACTTGGAAAGCCTCAAACTTCTCACGGATCGACCCTGAAGTGATAGTGCATAGACTCAATGTTGACCCTCATTCCGCCCAGTACAACAGAAACAACGGATTTTCTACGAAGAAAGTAATAGAATCATATGGAAAGAGGCCAACAAATTGCTTGATGCCAAATATAATGTGGAAGTGATGTTCGCCAAGTGGGTGTGCAAAGTGGTTATCATCACCAACGGCGATGAGAGATGGAGGATGTGCAACTACTTTACCGGCCTCAATGAAGTCAGTCCTAAGGACATCCACCCTCCTCATCAAATCGATATGCTAGTCAATTTGACGGCCAGGTGTAAGCCTATAAGCATGATGGGCGCCTTCTAATGCTACTATAAGATATTTATAGCGGTTGAGGACAATCACAAGACGACCTTTGTAGTGCCAAAAAAGTTTATTGCTTTTTATCATGCCCTTGGGCCTGAAGAATGCGGGTGCCACTTACTAGAGGTTGGTGAACCACATGTTTAAGGATGAGATCAGAAAAATGATGGAGGTCTATGTCGACGACATGACAGTGAGGAGTGAGAAAGAGGCCAACCATCTTGATCATCTGGCCAGGACCTTCTCGATCCTCCACAAATTCGGGCTGAAGCTAAACCCCGCCAAGTGCATTTTTGGGATTCCAGGAGGCAAGTTTCTCATGCATATGGTTAGTTGTCGAGGGATTGAGTCCAACCCAGTCAAGATCCAGGCCGTCCTCAACATTACACCTCTCCAATTGATCAAAGGGGTATAGAAGCTAGTAGGGAAAGTGGTTGCCCTAAACCACTTCATTTCTAGATTGGCGGATAGCAACTTCCCTTTCTTCAAGGCTTTAAGGAAGGTGAAGGACTGCGTCCATTTCGAGGAGTGCCAACAAGCCCTCCTCGATTCTAAAGAATATTTGACAATACCCCCTCTATTATCCAAGCCAACCCTCGGAGAGCCTCTCCACCTGTACCTGATTGTATTAAGTAACGCAATAAGCTCGGTCCTTATCACCATGGGCAAAGGAAAGCATATACCAGTCTATTATCTGAGCAAAATTTTGCAAGGACCCGAAAAGAATTATCTCCCAATTGAGAAGCGCATTGTCTCTAGTGCACTCCACAAGAAAGCTCTGCTAGTACTTCCAATCTCACGCCATCATCATCCTCACTACTGAACCACTAAAACAAGTCCTATCAAAGCCCAACATCTTGGGAAGATTGATAAAGTGGGTGATCGAATTGGGGGAGTTCGACATTACCTTCCAGCCAAGGACGGCTACCCATGCTTAAGTCCACGTAGACTTTCTCCTCTAGATCGCCTACGAGGACAAGCCCATTGCGAGTTCAAGCTAGACCTACTGGGTCGATGGCTCCTTGACCTCCTCGAGGGGAGGGGGATGAGTCATCCTACGCAGTTTCGACAGACAAGAGCTTCACTTTGCAATCAAGTTGAATTACCAATGTACGAACAATTAAGCCAAGTACGAGGCCTTAATTACTAGAATGAAAATGGCCCAACTGGCGAGCGCAGGAGATTTAACTGCACTCATTGATTCGTAGCTTATTGCAGGGCAATTTGACAACTCGTTCAAAACAAAAGAGGTATCGATGATAAAGGAGGTGAAAAGGTTGAGCTAGGAATTCAGAACTTTCACTCTTCAATAGGTTCACCGATTAGAAAATGAGCATGTTCATTCCCTATCAAAGATGGCTAGTTCCCTAAGGGGAACTCATGAAAAGAAAATTACTTTCTTGGTTGCTTCCAATCCTATGCTTGACCTTCTATAAAGATCATGCCCATAGAACAACTACCAGAGTGGATGGCTAAGTTGGTGGCCTACCTGAGTGGGAGGATGTATCCTGACAATCCTCTCAAAGCGAGAAGAATGAGGTATCAAGCCTCGAGGTATGCCCTGGACTTAGACGGGTGGTTATTCTGCATGTCTTTCCTTAGCCCTCCGAGGAGGTGTTTAACCAATGCCTAAGCTCAAGAAATCCTTGAGGAAGTCCACACAGGATGTTGCAAAAATCATAATGGTGCCAGATCGCTAGCAAAAAAGGTTAATCAAGAAGGCTATTTCTGGCCCACCTTGGTGAAAGACTGGATTGACTTCGTGAAGAGATACCCGGAATGTCAGAAACATTCCAATCTCTCTCATCAACCCACGACCCTAATGGCGAACGGAAAAATATCTTAGCCTTTCGGTCAGTGGGGGATCAACATCCTTGGCCAATTCTTGCCATCCTTAGGACAAAGTAGTTAATCATAGTGGTCGTTGAGTACTTCACCAAGTGAACCGAAGCTGAGGCTGTGACCAAAATCATTGATGTGGTCATAATTAGGTTCATTTGTTGGAATGTTTTCTACAGGTTTGGTCTTCCCCAAGTCCTCATATTGGACAATGGGACTCAGTTTCAAAGCAGAAAAATGCAAGACTGGTGTCAAAGCTTGTGGATTGAGCAGAGATTCAACTTTGTAGGGAATCCATGAGCCAATGAATAGGTCGAGGTCACCAAGAAAACAATCCTCCATAGCCTAAATACTGTGGTCAAGCAAAGGTGGAGTAACTGGATAAACGAATCGCCAGAAGTACATTGGGCATATCGGACCTCAACCCAAGCGACAACAGGTAAGCCCCTTTCTCCCTTGTTTACGGAACCGATGTTGTCTTCTCACAGAGGTCCTCCATGAATCGACCCATGTGACCTATTACAATGAATTCCCCAATGACGAAACTCACTCTCTCAAGCTCGACTTTCTCAACAATAAATGCCACGCCGGCTAGAAGTGCATGGAAAATGTTAGGGCCATAACAACTCGATCATACAATCGCTATATCCTTCCATAAAACTTCCAAGTTGGGGACTAAGTCCGCTAGAAGGTGGAAGTGTCCAAACACAAAAGGAAACTCAATCCTAACTGGAAAGGACCCTATTGTGTCGTCAAAATTTCTAAGCATAGCTCCTATCGTCTCAAGGCTCTCCAACTAAAAGAGCTCCCCCGACCATGGAACGCCACCAGCCTGAAGAAGTTTTATGTTTGAAGAGAAAATGTAAGAATGGGCTCTAACCTTGCCTCTATCATGACATTGTAATCCTCGACTTATGATCATCAATGAGAATGTAATATTTCAACTTCAAAATTTGTCTTAATATTCCAACTCCAGACTTTGTCTTTCTCTTTCTCCACGATTTAATGGCACAATCAAAATGATTTTTATCGAATGCGCACCTCTCTAGTTTACAATACCTTTACAATTACTCTTTTCAAAGAGCACACTTGTTTGATTTAATTACAACTTTCTCCACGAGTAATTAAGTCTATACTTTTGTGTGATTCATGCTTATTCAAAGAAGCCAACTTCAAGGAAATTCCATACAGGAACATTTTCAAGCAGGCACAAAGTTTAATTCCATTCAAAAGGATCTACAAACAAGTGGGAAAGTTTCATTCCATGGTCAGAACTTTAGTACAATGTTTCAAAAAGCCCCTCTTAAAGCCCCAAGCTTGGGATGATACATCGATGAATTTGCTTTCAAAACAAAAAGATACACTTTTTCATTGGGGGTAGAGGGGAACAAATCAAGCAAACCTCACAACCTCCGAGCAACATCTTGGTCAACTTTGCTTGGGACATTACCTTGTGGGTTTCTTCTAAGGTCTTTTGGCCTGCCATCTTGGTCACTTTGCTCGGCGTTGTCGCGCTCCTTAGGGTGCGCTAGCTAAACAAGGAAGCTATCGCCCGCATCTAAGCCTTCAACAGCTATCTGCTGTGTACGCTCGCACACAGCCTCTAGGCTCGTTGCAACCTCGATAACTACCCTATGGGAGCAACCTCAAGGTCAATCACCACGAGGGCACGACTTTCACCAGCTATCCCAGTAGGGGCAACCCTCCCTCCTGCTCAAGGTTCTCTAATTATGCCGAGTGTGGTGATGTCAATATTCTCGCCATCCACCGCCTCGTGCTCATTGGCCAACCTTACCTACTCATCGATGATGGGGATAACCCAAGCAAACTCATTCTCCTCAATGAGTAATTCCTCAAGAACTCATCCTTTTGGACATCTAGCTTATCAACGTCAAATTTATCCTGAAAGCTATCTTGGTTAAAGGTCTGCTGGATTGCCTTCTTGAAGTCGTCTGCTAGGTTACTGCTGGGGCTGCACAAGTGCACATAATCACACAAGTAATATAAGATGAGTAGAGTGTCCAATCCCACAGGGATTGTGATTTAGCCTCGTGAAAGTGACTTGTATTATTTAGCTAAATTGACCAATGTGGAGTGGGTTTTTCTAAATTAAAACTAATAAGACTACTCACGAATTAGAATTGTAACAAATACTCAATATGACCAAATTCAAGTGCAAAGTAGTTTCATTAACCTCATCCCTATTCCATTCTAATCCCAAGACTAAGTGATTTCGTTATTGTGTAAAGCAAGAAACTCATGTATCCATATTCTCTCTCGACCATCATGGAATTATCTTATACAATCCTCTCTAGGCCTAACATTAATCCAAGCACTAGAAAGCATTTACAAAAGATTCAACAACGCCATAAGGGCTCAATTAATATTAAATTCATTCTCATACAATTTTAATATCAATTGATCTTGTTTAAATCAGAGCAACAATCACGAATCATCTCTCGACCTCATCGTAGATTCTTAATTCAATAATTAGGGGTGATCAAACCCTAACCAAGCATTATAATCGTTAAATAAGATTCACACAAGAAGCATACGAAATCATTCACATACATGGGATTTTTATAGAATAGGGAATAGGAAAATTACACCATCCTTACACTTCACAAATGATTTAGTTCATGATGAATTTAAAAACAAGAACGAAGTATGAAAAAGAATGCATAAAGAAATAAAACTTGTTTGGTGGAGAATCTAAGTGTAAACTTCCCTCCAAAGGTTGTTCTTGACTTCGCCTTCGATCTCTTCAATCGTCGTCTTGAGAAGGTAACAAAAACTAGCTAAAAATCGAAAGATGAATTGTTCCAATCTCTGAAAACCTACGAGAAAATGTAATACTCAATTTTTGTCTGTATCTAGAATTAAAAGGGGCAGAAATCCACCAAGAAATTCTTTCCTAATCACAGTCCAAATCAAACAAGGAAAATTTTTAATTGTTGTCGCGGACTTTGCGTACGTACCCAAAATATTTTGTGCACATACGCAAACATACAGATTCACTTTTCCTCATGATGACTGAAACTGGGTACATACTCGAAATATCTTGTGTATGTACTCATTTATGCAAACTTGTTTCTTCTCTGGATGGCTTTAATTAGGTTGATATCGAAAATATCTTGTGTAAATACGCAACTCCTGACTTCAATTTTTCGTGTCCTTTATGGTATTTTGCCCTTCTAACCTACAAAACAATGATTTAACTCAAATTTGCGGCAATACGTGATAAGTCCAACAAAATAAATACCAAAATCAAGTTTTATTTTAGACTTATCAATTGCGGCACTCTTTCTTCAGGTACGCCAGTTTGAACATAGGACCCTCCATAAAGCAACGTACTACGCCCTTCTTGATTTAGGGATGGCTGCAGATGTGCTCTAGCCTATTTAGTTTATCATCAGCCAGATCAACTATGACCTTCTGATTCTCCTTCTTGAGGGCAACCATCTCCTCCCCCATCTTCTTCATCTCCTCCCAGCCCTCTTTTAGTCTTGCAACTTGCCACTCGACATTGACCCTTTGCTCATCCAATTGCTTGCTATAGTTCTTTGACATCGAGATCTACTTGCCTAGATCGTCCATCAACTTAGCAATCTCAATGGGGTAGTCGGCCAAGTCTCGTTCCAGCTCCTGGTAGTGATTCTTGTAGAATTCCATCCTCCAAAAGATGTGAAAACCCAACTGGGGTAACCTCTGCGTAGATACAAGCAGGTTATCAAAAGATAACGAGTAGAAGCTTACCCCATGGAGTGTGACCATGTAGCTCTTCTCGAGCTTGCGATTGCTCAAGCGCACTATGGACTCATTTTCGCCTTGAAATTGCGAGTAGAGGTTTAGCCTCCAAATTACGTCCTTATCTCCACCTGCCATGGTGGTGAGCTCTTCCCTGCTGATGTTGCTGAACCTCGCCTCCACATGCCAGGGGGAGTTCAACATCTGCATCTTCATGGTGGATAAAGATTGTGCAAGGCCTTTAGGAAAGTGCCTTGAAAAATCACAAGGCCCATGCCCGATTATTGAGTATTTCTTGAGTCCGAAGCTTTGTTCAACTTTTGCGGCCTCTTTTTCTTCTTTGGAGGTTCTTCCTCTGCCATGTTCTTCCCCTTGCCCTCACATTTGAGTAGCTCTTTCCTCTTGTTTGCTTGCTCAGGACTGGGCTCGTAGATGACTACTAGAGGAAGTATTGCCTTGGAAAAGTGTGTATCTCAATCAGTAGGGACCCCTCCAAATTGAGGAGTCCCTTGGTCCAATTGGCCCGATTTTTTCCTTTGTTGTGAGTTAAGCTATTAGTTTTGGTGGAGGCACTGGAAACCTTTGTAGGACGATTAGTGGGCCCCTCGATGACTACCTCTTCAACAACTGCTTGCTTAGTTATGGGGGCGGACACAGGTTGAGTGGGGCGAACCGGTAGCCGAAGCCTCCCATTAGAGCAACAATTTGGCTGGCCCTCGACATCTCCAACAACTTGAGATTTGCATTCGAGGAGAAACATATTAAATAACATATTTTGATGGTACAAACAGGTGATCAAAGTAATCCTATGTTTACCTAGATTTATAGGATTCTATTCGAATCTGGCCAGCTCAACTGAGAATTTGTTCATTCAAAAGTTGATCACGGCATAGTCCGTGAGAGCCTTTTCGAGCATTGACCCACTCAAGGCCTATCGTTGGTCTCATCCTCCCTGCTAAGGATACAAACTTGGCAGTGTTGAACTTTCTCCTCACATTCCACTCCCCATCATTCTTGATATATACCCATTTCTCTTACCAATCTACCCCACGAGAGAAGGTGAGGGTATTGAGGAGTTTTTGCCCATTCTTTGTTGAAACAAAGAAAACCCTCGATTATACTCGGGGTTGTTTTTAGTGGTTGACCTAGTGGAGGCACTCAACTAGAACAAGAAATCAGTGCTTCCCATGGTCGTCAACTTCTTGTAGCACAGCATGTAGATCACAAACAACCAGATTAATTAATTAATATGAGTTGGAGAGCAGTTATGCTAGATAGATGTCAAGCACATTCAAGATGTTGTCTACTTCATATGAAATGGGGAACTAGAGTCCTCAAACCAGTAGATAATAGCCAAACATCCCCAAGGAGGGCATGTATTCTTTTGGGGAGACTAGCGAGTAAGTAGGCCCAATGAAGAAGTCCAAGCACAACCGCTACCATTCCAAGGATTCGAGAGCTAATTATATCTCTGAGTAGTGGACCAAGGTCTTGCTCGAGCCCGCTACGGCTTGCCCCCTAGGCCCTCGTCAATCTCATTCTCCTCGAATTTCAATTCATCCTCCTCTCCTTAGCTGTTTTCCCCACCCTCCTGCTCAGACTCAGGTTCATCTCTCATGCGAAGGTTGGACCTAGGGATGGCAATTCGGGTGGGTCGAGTGGGTTCGGCTTGGGTTGAGGTAGGGGTATAACACAAAATCTCGCAATCCTAACCCAACTTGGCTGGGTTCGTGTCAACCCGGGTTGACAAGTTTTAAATAAAAATTCCAACTTTTCTAATGAAAAAATTAAAATAATTATAATTTACTAGTTAAAAGTTGATTTTTTCCCCCTAATTTTTTATTTGGCTAACTATACTATATATACATTTATTTTGTATGCACTATAAGTGATGTGCCAGGTGTTACCTCATCACGCTACGGCAGCAGGCACCCCCACCTGTGGGAAAGTGTAGCCCTCAATACGGCGGACCACCCTCGAACGCGCTCTTACGCTGGCGGCTCTTAGAGTGGCCTCAAGATACATGCGCTATCCGAGGGACCCTCGAAACAACCCATGGCCCTCGAAAGATGTCCAACCCCGTTCTAAGGGCGCGAGGAGCTTGTTGGCGTAAGAGGCCCTCGAACACACCCGTACCGAGGGCAAAATCCCGTACTTGGCCGTTGTTTTGCTTGACACCTAACAAGGATAAATCCAGCTGGCATCCACTGATGGATCCAACCTACCGCCACCTAACACGCCCTAGTGGCACATGGCTCCATCCCACCAGTCTCCAGCGCATTAAATGCCAAGTCATAAATACAATCCTTGGTCATAAATGCCAAAGATACACATTGACTGCCAATAAGGCCCCTGAATGAGAAGTGAGAGTAGCTGCTAATGGGAATCATGAAGGGAACAAAAGGCACATGCCGGTATGGCTCATGCCAGAAAACGGACATGAACCCCATCAACCATGTCACATCCGAGCTCCTTACTCTCATATAAAAACTAAACTGGCTCTTCACCCAAGGGTAAGGAAATCGTAAGATTCTCACACTTTTGATAAGTAAGAGAGCTTTTCATACACTATTCATCATCTTCTCCAAACACGACTTGAGCGTCGGAGAGCCTACGCCGGGGCAAAACCGGCTAGTCTCACGTGCGTTCCCCCCTCTTTGACAGGTGGGCCAACAGAATTATCATTCGGAGCTCTTCAAACCCCGACACGTGGTCGAACCAAAAACCGACCGCATCAATAAGAAAGTACCCCTTCACTAAGTCTATTGAAAATTTTGTGGCAGATAGATTTTTACATTTTGTCACATTTTTAGAATATCAACACATTATGTGATGATTAATGATATAATTCAATGTAAATAAAACTAAATCAACAATTAGTAACAAGACATTTACTAACAAATTTGTTACAAATGAAATGTAGCATAGAAAACTATATTTGTAATTGGTTCGTTACTAAAAGGTATACATTCTTGTAGTAATGGTCGGCTACATACAAAATACATGTTTGGAATTTGCATTAGAAATTAATGAGTTCATTTCCTACTCTAGTTTATTTAACTTTTATTTATAATATACTTTAAAAATATTTGATAAAAAAATTTCATTCAATATTAAAATAAATCAATATAAAACTTCAATGAATGTGAATAAAAAATTAAAGGAAGAAGAAGATGATAACTAATAGAATTATAGTTTTTCATTCAAATTGACTTTCCACTTATTTAGAAGATTTAACGATCTCTTATGTTTAAACATCTAAGAGTTTTTGTGTGTTTAATAATTAAAAAAATTCCTTATTCTCTTTTTTATAATTTTTCCTATAGTATGTTATTAATGATTAATTATAACCCATCAAAATGTTATGATGTATAATTTAAACATAATATATTTTTCTCTGAAGGAGAGGGAAAGGAGAAAAAAAGATTTAAAAAAAATGATTTCGGTTGGGTTGGGTCGAGTTAGCTCGGGTTATCGATTAACCCATAAAAGTATTCGGGTTGTCTGGGTAATCCACGAGTCAACCCAACCCAACCCAACCCATATTTTTTAGGTCACTTTCGGGTTTAACCAATTTTCAACCCAACCCATAAACTCTCAAACCTAACTTGCTATTTTCGTGTTGAGTTCGTGTTGGGTTGTCGTGTTGGGTTAGAAATTGCCGCCCCTAGTTGGAATTAACCAAAACGACTTCTCTACTCCTGAATGAGCCTTTACACAAGCACGTTCAGGAGTGGGGGAACTAATGATACGAGATATCTCACACACGTCCACAGAAACCTCCCAATCTCCGCCACGTGTACTTTAGAGTCATGTGACCTGAAACCAATCACGTGGGCCACCGAGGCCTCGGCATGATATGGCAATCGAGCAGAGAACCTACTCCGAGGATATTCCACAATTTGAGTGACTTTAGTTTCGCCAGCCCCACGGCATTGAAAAGTACACATTAAGTAGGAGATACAATAAGTACCCTGGCACTGTTTCTTATGACACACACTATGGTTCCTTCTAGACAAAGCACCCACACACCCAACTACCTTGGTAGATATGTTGTCCCCTTAATACAGTTGACCATCATGCCATAGGTGCTTCAAAGCCCTCCAGCTTAGCCCTAATCCTCTAGTTGAATCAAATACGAAATCTAATAGATACCCCAGAAGTTTTGTAGCAAAATCACGCATACTATTACCGACTGCCAGGCGTTGGGACTCTAGAGGTGGCTCCTGTGGGTTCAAGAGGCGTCTTCCGCACACATAGCACCTCGCCCCGTAGGCTCAAAACATTCAAGACATAGTACTTGGCCTCATGGGCTCAAGACTTTCAAAACATAGAGTACTTGACCTCGTGGGCTCAAGACTTTTAATACATTGCACTTGGCCTCGTGGGCTCAAGACTTAACATTTGCTCTACGGGCACAAGAGGTGGCTCCCGTGTGCATAGCACTTTGCCCCACAGAGCACTTAGCTCCCGATTTTCCGGCTGGCAACCTGCTCTGATACCACTTGTAACGCCCCGTAACCTCTAGTTAATTATGAAAACATCTATTTATAACCATCTCACAAAAACATGCCATTTTATAGCGTAATGAAACCAAACACACGTACTTATATTCCAAAAGATGAGTTTACAAACGTCGTTTATTACATATACACAAACTAAACCACAAAGTTTCTAGCACAACGCATACATAACTAACTAAAAGCCTCGAAGCGCCCTCCTAAGTCTTCCTCGTTCCTATCTTCCTGTGTCTCAAATCCGGCTAAAATCATAATAGAAAGCAACGTCAACATATACACATGTTTAGTAGAAATTTACATAGACATGAGGTGATCGTGTGAAATTGCATATTGTCATAAAAGCACATAAAACCATAGAAATTTCAGTTCTGATCAAATCACATAAATTTCAGCTCACAAGAGCATCACAATCCAACACATTGTTACCATTTTCCACCTCGATGGGCGGCTACCTTATCTCGCCATGCCGTAATGCAATCACAATATGTGCACCAATTCCAACCAATCTTGGTGCCCAACCAAACACACCGGTGGTCATATCTCGAGCATATGCCGAATTCCTACGACCCACAACCAATACATGGAACACTCCGTCCATGCAAGATGGGAATAGGCATGGATGGCGAGAATTGTTTTAAGATCGGCAAGCCCATTGCCGCCCGGCCGAACTCTAGCCCCATCCACACCGAAATCATATAGGGCCCTTATACACATAATTTCAATACATTTGAATCACAAATTCATCACAATACAAACTGTTCAGCTCAAATTTAACACAAAGCACCAAAATCACAGTTTTGCGACATCGGCATTTACCACTTCGAACTGAAATTTCTAGCTTTCAAACTACTAATTTTCCAATTTAAAACCGACTGGAAATTCACATATACATTCCCAAGGTTGTGAAATAGACTTTTAGTTGTTAAAAGTTTGAATTTCCAGCTTACAAGATCTGGAATTTTCAGACTGCGACGCGAAACGTTTTAACGCGCAACCACTGAAATTTTCAGCTTTTGTAACCCAAACCTCCATCTTTTAAAAACCTGTTTCTACAGCTTATTCTACACTGAATTTACAGTTTACAAACCAGGTTTTCACTTGGGAATTTTCGGATTTTTCAGCTTTGCAAAAACTAAACTTTTCAGCTTCAAAACAATATCTTCTGCATGAATAGTAATTCCAGCATATGCACAACTTGAATTTTCAGCTTGGGACTCTTAAAATTCTAGCTTCTAACACATATATAAGACTCTAACAAGGTATAAAACATGATAACAAAGAATTCAAGCATATTTGCAACAACTTTCAACATGCTTATTCAAGAATTTAACCAAACATGATCATAGAAACATCATGAGCATCGTATTCACATATATAACCAACATATCTTGAAATCCCTTAGACCCAAGATGGAAACCAACTTGTGGTGACCTCCTAGGTCTTATAGGGGAGATAACATGCCAATAGATTGATAAAAACCTAACCCTAGCTCATGCCATAGGCAAATTTCTACCTTGATAGTCTTTCTTGTCTTGTAGGGGTTTCTTTCTTGCCTTGTAGGATTTGAAGAAGGGAAAGTGTGTGGGGTTGGGAGATGGTTTGAAGAGGTGAAAGAGTGTAGGGAAAAGTGAAAGAAACAAGAAGAAATGGAGGGGGTAGTGGCCGGATTTTTAGGGGTGTGTGTGTGGTGATTTTTGTGTTTTTTCCTAAGTAGAAGACATAGAAGATTAGTATGAAGTCATTTTCCAATTAATGCACTAATTGGCCAAGTATAGAGTCTAACAAGCTTAAGTGGAACTCTACCTTAACATGAGCCAAGCATGTGTTCTTGCATCTAGAAGGTATTGGCCAAGTGTGTAAATACATTGTATCTAGCAACTCTAGCAAACTTGGAGGGAAAGACTTAACATACACCAAGTATTTAACATTTAACAATTTTGTCTCCCAAAATCCCCCAAAATTCGTCCACCCCTCTTTTAAATCTGAAAATGTAGGTTATTTTCTTGTATTATATATATAATTATGGAAAGAAATGGAAAGAAATAATATATAGGGGTAGAAAATACAATTTACTCATTTCTTAGGGGTTTTAGGGCATAGAATCCGAAAATTCATAATTGATTTAGAAAAATTCCAAAATTATGAAATTTAATCTTTATAAGTCTGAAATTATATGTATATTTACCAGAATTTAAAAATGTTTTAGTTATATTTTCGAAAATTGAAATTTAGAACATAGAAAGTTCGAAAATTGTGTTCGAATGTCAAACTCGTCTAAAATTTGGAAAATCATGTAATTTATTAAAAATTGCATCTTCTCCATATATAAAAGCCTAGAATACTTATTTATATTATTTTTGAAAACTAATGAGTATTTAATAGATGAATTTTCCAAGAATGGAAATCAAAATTCGAAAATTAGTACTTACCGTTCAAATTGTACATTAATCTCAAAATCAAACTAAAATGTGAAAATAACAAGTAATAAAAACATCTCCAAGAAGAGTAAGATTTCATATCAATTATTTAAATATTAAGGAATACCGGGTCATTACACTCTTCACCAGGGACACTGTGGCACCCCTTCCGCTAGGATCTTCCTATACGATTGGAGACCACCGACGATCGCACTGAGCACAAATTTTGAAATTTACTGCCAGTACGAACGCCTAACTTAACAATACGCAGTAGAGGTAGAGTAAAATATGCAACATGGATAATATGTATATCTATGTTTAGTACAACCAAGTAGCCCAACCGAGTACAACATCAAAATAGCCAACTAGTGGCATCAAGTAGCAAACTACGGATTATACATCAAGACAAAGCAAAATGAAGTCTAATATAAACAACTGGAGGAGCGGCTACCATCCTATGCACTCCCATTATTCTGATTCTGAGGCAATGAACAGAAAGAAACGAGGGGTTAAGTCCAAATGACTTAGTGAGGCCACATATAGATAGATATATATTTGACTGAAAATGAGACTCAAAACAGTTAAATCATAATAAAGTGCACGTAGTGTGAAATGTAACTTGATAATAATAATTGAACTGAGTAATACGGATAGTGAGCCCAAGACGGAGTCTCCAACCCTATGACTACCCAAAACAAATAAATCATAATAGAAACCCTTATGCCTCCTTTGTCGAGAAGCCACCTCGACACTAAACAAGACGGAGATGTATCACGCGTCCGTGCAATACATCGCTCCAATCCCTACTACAGTCATCCTCCGGCTGTACGTAGAAATTGGTTTCACGGAATGGTATCATATAAAAGGTTCCATCGATGGTCCGTTCCGCCCGATAAAATTCCTCTTATACGTACCTGGGCCCAAACTTCCCAAGGGCGTCCCCAAGGGTAAACGAAAATATAACGGAACAGATATGGCTCACAACTTGGCAATAAAGCAATAACTTATTTTTTTCACCCTGGATACATAGAAATATAATTAAAATATGATATCCCAAAGGTGTCAAAAATCATTTCGGGACAGATACAACTGGCAATATCAGAGAATGCAATACTTTTGAAAATAACTTGTCTTATATGTATGGAAAACATTTTCCAAAAGATTTGATAGCATAAATTCAATAAGGTAGGCTATACGAATAATATTTATATCATATAGTTCAAAGCCCCAGAAAGGAATTGACAAAGCGCTCACCTTAGGAGTTTATCAAGTTTATAGATTTATTTCGGCTAGATCAACTTGACTTCCTCGTTCAAGAGTGTGTGAGGGAAATAAGGGAGTATATGGAAGGCTAATAGGGATATATGTATAAAAAAGGAAGGTTTTATGGATGTATATATAGGTGGGGAAGATATGCTATAAATAGGGAGTGTTTTGTGTGTTGAGAGTGGAATGAGTGTGGGTGGGTGTTTTTAGGAGGGATTTTGTTTTGTGTTTGTGTTTGTGTGATGGAAATGAAGATCACCCCCCTCCTATTTATAGTTGTTGGCCAAGAAACAAGATTATTTTATTAGATTTTATCTTGTTAATTAATGTGATCTTCCAACTAGGCTTATCATTAATTATGTTCACACCTAAGTGTGGTTGTAAGTTACACAATGTTACCCTAAATAATATGAGTTGTACCCTAAATTATATTATGTGTTAGCCTAAAATGATGATTCAAGCCCTAAACTCATTAGAATGCTCCAAGTATAAGATTTGCTAGATTCACCAAATAAATGTAGGAAGATATTTTAATAAAATATTAACACAAAATCAAATAAAATCAAATAAAATCTAATTTTTATTGTCCTAATCTTATAAAATCTGAAATCATATCTTTATTTCATTAAAATTCGAATTTGTACTTATTTATGTTTGTAAAAATCGAAAATTTGGGTTTTAGGGCATAAAATTAGGGTTTTAAGGCCTAAAATTCGAAAATTCCTAAATAATTTAGAAAAATTCCAAAATGATGAAATTGGATCTTTATAAATCTGAAATTATATGTATATTTTCCAGAAATTAAAAATGTTTTAGTTATATTTTCAAAAATTGCAATTTAGGACAAAAGATTTCAAAAATTGTGTTAGAATGTCAAATTCGTTTAAAATTTGGAAAATCATGTAATTATCACCTCACATAATTCACATATAAAAGAAGGATCATACAAAACATGAAATATTAGAAAGCATGCGTGTATATTATAAGAGCCGGTTTATATCGTTGTTAGACCAAAAATCGGGATGTCACAACTCTCCCCCCCTTAAAAGAATCTGGTCCCCAGATTCTTACCTGATTGAATAGCTCTGGATAATATTTACGTATTTTCTCTTCGGGTTCCCAAGTTACCTCTTCGACTTGATGGTTTTGCCATAGTACCTTGACGAGTGGAATTTTTCGATTTCTTAACTCTTGGAACTTTCGATCTAAAATGCGAATAGGTTTTTCTGTATAGGTAAGGTTAGGTTCAAGGGGTATGTTTTCAGGTGGAAGGATATGGGTTTCATCAGGGTAGTATTTTCGGAGCTGAGATACGTGAAATATGTTATGGATTCCTGTTAGGCTAGGTGGTAAGTCTAGTCGATATGCAACTTCTCCTATTCGCTCTATGATCTCAAATGGTCCAACATACCTGGGATTCAATTTTCCTCCTTTACCAATCCTTGTAAATCCCTTCCTTGGAGAGACTTTAAGGAATACTCGATCCCCGGCTTCAAACTCCAGTTTTCTTCGTCGTTTGTCCGCATAACTCTTTTGTCGATCCTGGGCAGCCTTCATCTTTTGTTTGATAATTTGCACTTTGTCAATTGCATCTTGGATGAGTTCAGGTCATACTGCTCTATGTATTCCATCCTTTGTCCATCTCCATTCATCCAAGTCCCAATATAGCGGTGATCGACACTTTCTTCCATACAAAGCTTCATATGGTGCCATCTGTATTGAAGCTTGATAACTATTGTTATAAGCAAATACAATCAAGGGCAAGTGCTTATTCCAGCTGTCACAAAATTCCAATACGCACATTCTCAACATGTCCTCCAAATAGGCTATCAATCTTTCTGTCTGCCCATCCGTTTGTGGATGTGAAGCTGTACTGAATTGCAATTTAGTGCCCATATGCCTTTGTATGCTTTGCCATAATCTAGATGTGAACTTAGGATCCCTGTCTGAGATGATACATGTAGGAATGCCGTGGAGTCTCGTGATCTCACGGTGGTAAAGTTCTGCTAAAGTTTCTACTCGATCAGTTGTTTTAACTGGCAGAAAATGTGCTGACTTGGTTAACCTATTCACGATTACCCATATGCTATCATATCCACCTCTTACCTTAGGTAATCCTACTAGAAAATCCATAGTAACTTGATCCCATTTCCATGTTGGAATCGGTAATGGTTGTAACATTCCTCCTGGCTTTTGGTGTTCTCCTTTAATCTTTTGACACGTCAAACATCTTCTTACAAAGTCTGAGATATCTGTCTTCATACCATTCCACCAATAATACTGTTTAAGATCTCGATACATTTTTGTTCCTCCTGGATGAACGGTATATGGTGTCTTATGAGCTTCTTCTAAAATCTCTTTTTTCATTTCTTCAGGTATACATATTCTGCCCTTATAACGTAAAATCCCCATATCATCAATCCCATATTTCTCATTTGTACTTTCCCCTACCTGGGCAATTTGCTTCTGACTCCACTTATCCTTTGCTTGCTTTTCCCGAATCTTGGTGACTAGCTCCGATTGAATAGTTAGATCTGCTATTTGAGCATGAGTCTTTATGATAAAATTACTTTTAGATACCCCAATTCCACTGCTTAATTATGCTAATCCGGCTTTTCTACTAAGAGCATCGGCAACTAAATTGGCTTTCCCGGGGTGATATTGGATTTTACAATCATAGTCCTCCAAGAATTCCAGCCATCTTCTTTGTCTCATGTTGAGGTCCTTCTGAGTGGGTAAGTACTTTAAGCTTTTGTGATCTGTATACACCTCAAAGGTTGTCCCATACAGATAATGTCTCCACTTGGCCAAAGCAAATATAATTGCTGCTAACTCCAAATGATGGGTTGGATAATTACACTCATGAGAACGAAGCTTTCGTGATGCGTAAGCAACCACTTTCCCATTTTGCATTAACACACACCCCAAACCTTCTCTAGATGCATCAGTACAGACAGCAAAATTTTCATTTCCTTCAGGTAGTGTCAGCACTAGGGCGGTGGTTAAACGTCTTTTTAATTCTTGAAAACTAGCTTCGCACTTTTCATTCCATTGGCAAGGAGAATTCTTGCGAGTAAGTTGAGTTAAGGGCTCTGCAATTTTTAAAAAATTTTGTATGAATCGCCGATAGTAACCTGCTAAACCCAGAAAACTTCTTACTTCAGTTGGAGTCTTCGGGCGCTTCCAATTATTAACAGCTTCCACCTTGGAGGGATCGACTTCAATTCCGGTCTTGGAAATTATATGCCCTAAAAATGTAACTTTTTCTAACCAAAAGTCACACTTACTAAATTTCGCATATAATTTGTTTTCTCGTAACGTCTGTAGAACAATTCGCAAGTGTTCCGCATGCAGTTCTGGAGTCCTTGAGTATACCAGGATGTCATCAATGAAAATAACCACAAATTGATCCAAATATGGTCGAAAGACCCGGTGCATCATATCCATAAAAGCTGCTGGTGCATTGGTCAATCCAAAAGGCATAACAACAAATTCCAAATGCCCATATCGAGTATTAAATGATGTTTTAGGAATATCTTCCTCTTTAACTCTAAGCTGATAATATCCTTGTCTCAAATCCAATTTAGAATATACTTGTGATCCTTGTAGAAGGTCAAATAGTTCTTCTATGTGTGGGAGTGGATATTTATTCTTGACAGTCATCCGATTTAACTCCTGGTAATCAATACACATTCGAAGTGACCCATCCTTCTTTTTAACAAATAGCACTGGCGCTCCCCATGGTGATGTACTCGGCCGAATATATCCGCTTTCTATTAATTCTTCAAGTTGCTTCTTCAACTCCTTCAATTCAGTCGGGACTGCTGGTATGGTGTCGATCACAAATTCTATTTCTCTCTGAGGAGGTAATGAATTCAATTTTCTGGAAACACATCTTGGAATTCATTTACAACGGGAATTTCCTCTATCTTTATTTGGTCCTTTGGTTTGTTGCGCAAATAGGCAATGAATCCTACTGTTCCCTTCAAGAAAACAAATGAAGAAAATAACACAAGAATACTAAATCTTATCTCTCTATAATTTCTCCTTGGCCTTTGCCCCCATCATGGGGGATCCTCTGGATTTCGCCGGCCTTTTCAAAGCCGGTGGTCCTTCAGCATCCGAAAAATCCTACGCTGAAATCACGGCTGCAGATTTGTTCTCTCTAGACGCACGTGAACGGAAAAAGAATTTTGATCTTTCGACATTCACGCCGGCAGGTTCTATTGTGGAGCATAACGGGGAAAAGATTTCCGTTTTCACTCTTCAAGAGAAAGAAAAATTATGCGAGACTTTCAAATATGCATTAATTGGGAAATTTTCTCATGGGAGGCCATCGATGAATAACTTGAGGATATTATTCAACAAGATGAATTTGAAACGCCGATTCAGGTTGGTGCATATTAATGCTAGCCATGTCTTGATACACCTTTATGATCATGATGATTACTCCAGATTGTTTATGCGAGAAGTTTGGTATTTTAATGGTTTCCCCATGCGATCATTCAAATGGACTCCGGATTTCGACCCGACACTTGAGTCTCCAATATGCCCAGTTTGGTTTAAGGTGCCGGATTTACCTTTTCATATATTGCCCATCCCTGCGCTTTACGTGGTTGCTTCATGCATTGGCAATCCCTTGCGTGTCGATGAGCCAACGGCGGATCTTACCAAGCTCCGAGAGGCAAGGGTTTGTGTGGAAATAGACATAACGAAACCCATTAAAACATCAGTCAAGGTGAAAGATGGAAACCGATGTTATGAACAACCTATTGTGTGTGAAAGGCTCCCACTATATTGCAATAGGTGCTGCAAAAGAGATCACCAAGCTAAGGATTGTAAACTTGGGACGGACGATGAGGATTTGGGTGAAGATATTGAACCGCTTAAGGGGATTTTAAGAGAGAACTTGGTGGCTTCACGGACAAAGGCTGATATAGTGAAGCTAGGTACCCAGGTGATAGAAAAACCCTTTGCTTCCGCCCATACACAGGAGCACATGGGACAGAATTCACAAATTCAGCAGGTTCCACAATCTGCATGCCAAGCTGAGGACGTGGGACAGGTGCAGCGGTCCGAGAAGGGGTTGGAGAGGGATATAGGTCATAGTCAAGCTCAAGGGGAAGCTTTGGTTTCAGTCATGACGCGTCCGAAAGCAGCAACCCAGACTCCAGCGGGGACTCTACAGAATACGACGAGAGCAGTCCAGAAACCAGCCAGAAAAGATAATGATGGCAGCAGTGGTTCATCAGGGATGGAAGTTGTTAAGTCTCATGAAGCTCCCCGTCGGAGGAACACAAGAATGGAGAAGGGAAACACTAGTGGGAATCGGAATGCCTCGTTTGCAATGACCAATAGATTTACACCCTTGGAAGACTCGGTTTGGGTTTCAGAAAAAGCTGGAATGTCTAAAGGCGTGCAAAGCTTGGTGGACAAATGTGTCAGCCTCATGAATTCTGAAAAAAATTTGGAATCTCTCACCCATGACGCACGTGAAGCTGAGTCAGACGCAGCTTCAGCTGGGGTACTTGAAGTGGATGCGGCTGACATGGCGGAATGGGCAGACGAATCTTACAGGCAGCCCATCCTAGCTGAAGAGGAGACAGATCCTGTCAACTGTCGGACGCATGCATCAAGTTCGGGGCCAACATGTGCTGCTCTAGGCGTGCAAGGCGTGCAAGAGAAAGGTGAAACTCTCACGCATGCTGGAAAAATATTGGAATCCGGGACTGAGGTGGCTTGGGGAGCTGAGCTAGACAAACTTGCAGCTGTGGAACACGAGGAAGAGGCTGCTGACATGGCTGAATCATACAGTCAGCCCATACTTGCTGAAGAGGAGAAAGACCCAAATTTCGATGGGGTCATTGTGCTGCCCAACGAGAATGATATGGGGTTTCGGACGCCTCAAATTGCAGGAACAAGATATACTGTCCTAGGTACAAATCATACACACGACCAGGACCAAACTCATGGCAGGCGTTCGGACAGTGAGGAGTCCGAATCATCACTGGGAGATCCACCATTCAGGCCCACGGTTGAAGAAAAACAAGGGGCAGTCATCGACTTGGAGGGAACCTAAGACAAAGCGTCAAGTAGTTGTTCCAAGTCCTGCAACGCTGAAAAAATCAAGAAGAAAAATGCTAAAACCAGATTTCCTAACACACAGAGTGCTCCTCGTCTCACCCGGAGTAAAGCAAGGTCAGGAAACTCATCTCAAAATGGTCTATGATCAATATTCTGATTTGGAATACACGGGGTTTGAGGGATCCCGCCAAAGTTCGATACATCAAAAAATTGAAAAAGAAATATAAGTTGCAGATTTTGGTGATCATTGAGCCAAAAATTAAACTTCAGAGTGATTACATGTCTCGTCGCTTGGGTTTTTCCGGGATTCTAACGAACCCTTCCAATCATATTTGGTGTTTTTTCCGAGAGGACATTTCGGTACAACTTTTGATTAATGACGACCAGCTTATGCACATTAAGGTGAGTTCACAAACACTTCCAAATCCAATTTTATGTTCGTTTGTCTATGGGCGGCACACTCGGGGAGACAGAAGGGAGCTTTGGAATTTGATGAGATCGATTGCAACCCCTGACCCGTGGCTTATCGGAGGGGATTTCAATGTGATCCGGTCTATTGAAGAGAAACGGGGAGGGGCACCACCGAGGCTTGGGGCTATGGAAGATTTTAACGACTGCATTGATGGGTGCGGGTTAATTGACCCTGGGTTCATTGGAGAACAGTTTACTTGGACTAATCGTCGACTGTGGGAGAGATTGGACCGTGTTCTTATCTCTTCTGGTTGGTTGGATATGTTCTCGGACTTCAAGCCCTTCCATCTTATCAGGCATGCTTCCGATCATGTGGCATTATTAATAATGCCCACATTGTCTGATACTAAGTCTCCTTCGGCCTTCAGATATCAGAATATGTGGGTTCGTCATCCTGGCTTTATGGACTTGGTGGCTGAAAATTGGGGGGCTCCGACCCCTTTACATGGCATGCAGAAGTTACATACGAAGTTGTATCGCCTAAAAAATCGTCTTAAAAACTGGAATTGGGAATGCTTTGGGAATGTCTTTGATAATGTTGCTAAGGCTGAGCGTGTTTTGGTCACTGCTGAGAAGTTATTTGATGAAATGCCTAGTTCAAGTAACCTTATCGCTATGAACAAAGCTACGGCAGACTTGAATCGGGCATTGGCAATTGAGGAGGATTTTTGGAAGCAAAAATCAGCCGTTAAACGGATTGTGGACGGCGAGCGGAATACACGTTTTTTTCACAATCTGGTCAAGAAAAGAAGACAAAAGAATCATATTCATAGCATCATTGATGGAGATAGAACGCTTGAGGGACAGGAGGATATCAGAAGGTCAGCGGCATCGTACTTTCAAAGCCTACTCACAGCAGACGAAGGGGTTTCGCTTAGGGGCACATTTGATCATGTTCCTTGTCTTCTAACTCCAGAAATCTCTGAACATCTCTGCATGCCGCCGTCCAGGGAAGAGATTAGGGCCGCAGTGTTTGGGATCAAGCCGGATTCTGCAGCAGGGCCGGACGGATTCTCCTCTTTTTTCTACCAAACCTGCTGGGATATTGTTCAGTCAGATGTGTATGAGGCAGTGGATGAATTCTTCTCTGGAACACCTATGCCACTGGCATTTACATGCACAACTTTGGTACTCTTACCAAAGACTGAAGAGGCGAACACATGGACACAATTTCGTCCTATCAGTTTATGTAATGTTACGAATAAAATCATGACAAAATTGCTTTATATGCGTCTTGCCAAGGTCCTCCCCTTGATTATTTCCCCGGCACAGTCTGGTTTTATTGAAGGGCGGGCGATATCGGATAATATTTTATTGGCACAGGAGCTGGTACACTCTCTGAATGAAAAAGTTCACGGTGGTCGTCTTATTGCCAAACTTGACATGGCTAAGGCATATGATCGTGTCCATTGGCCATTCTTGCTTAAGATGCTGGAAAAACTTGGCTTTAGTGCTAAATGGTGTTTGCTGATTCGTAACTGTATCACAAACTGTTGGTTTTCGGTCTTGATTAATGGAGTGAATGCCGGGTTCTTTCATTCCTCTCGAGGACTTCGACAAGGCGATCCCATATCCCCCGCGCTATTTATTTTAGCTGCGGAATGGTTAGCTCGTGGATTGGATGAATTAGTTTACCGATATCCTTCAATGCAATATATTCATAACTCGGAAGTTGTGGTCTCACACCTCGCATATGCCGATGAAATTATAATATTTACAAGGGCAGGAATCTCGGGAGTTAAGAAACTGATGAGCTTCTTAAAAAATTATGAGCTGGTGTCCGGTCAGAAAATCAATATTGCTAAGAGTGCCTTTGTGGTGTCCAAGAGCTGTGCGATTGATCGGGTGCGAAGAATCAAGCGGATTACCGGTTTTTCACAAGGGGAACTTCCTATACGTTACCTTGGAGCCCCCCTTTATATTGGGCATAAGCGATCTCTTCTCTATGCTCCCATTATTGAGCAAATGAGAGCGAGGTTACTTTCATGGGAAAATCGTCACTTAACTCTTGGGGGACGCCTACTACTGATCAAGAGTGTCCTGCTGTCATTTCCTCTCTATTTTATGCAGGTGCTGGAGCCTCCTAAGCAAACTCTTACCAAGATTTCTCGACTCCTAAATCGATTTTTTTGGGGGTCGTACGGAGGCCAACGTAAGCTGCATTGGGCAGCATGGAATGCCTTGTGCAAACCCTACGGTGAAGGCGGGCTTGGTGTCCGAGTGTTGGATGATATGGTTAACAGTTTTTCTGGCAAACTTTGGTGGAAGTTCCGGTTACAAAAGTCTCTCTGGGCCAGGTTTTTAAAAGGACGATATGTCAGGGGATTTCATCCCATGGAAATTAGCATCAAATCTCATGATTCTCCAGCTTGGAAACGATTATGCCGGGCGAGACATTTAGTCGAACCTAATATTGCGTGGCAACTGGGGAGCGGGGAGGCATTTTTTTGGCAGGATCAATGGTTGCTTGATGGCGCTCTCAAGGATCTGATCGAGCAACATAGCTATGGCGGGGCGCGGGTTTCTCAATTTTGGCATGCACAAAATTGGGACGTTGACAAGTTGGATGCTATATTGTCCATGAGAATGGTGGATAAAGTTGTTTCCATCCCTATTGATCCTGGGGGTAAAGACAAGATGATTTGGAAACTTGATTCGAAGGGGCTCTTCACTACGAAATCGATGTGGGAAATGATTCGAGAAAAATCTCAAACCTCGGATCTTTTTTCACAAATCTGGTCTTCCTATATCACTCCCAATATTTCAATCTTTATATGGCGTCTTATTAAAGGCTGGGTTCCTACTGATGAGAGAATGAGGCGAAAAGGATTTCATCTAGCTTCTAAGTGTCAGTGTTGCTGTCAAGAGGAGACAATGGCGCATGTGTTCCTCCGGAGCTGGAAAGCTCAGCTGGTTTGGCAATTCTTTTCTAATATCTTTCATATTGCCTTAGTTGATTCTAATGAGATTGTTCTGGTGCTTAATTTCTGGAGAAACTCAAGAAATATTCGTGGGGGTTGGACTGTGAGACTTATTGTTCCTATTCTCATTCTTTGGTACTTATGGGAGGCTCGGAACAATGCGAAATACAGGGGAAAAAGGGTTGTCGCCAGTCAGATTGTGTTCAGGATTTGGCGACATATTCGACTCCTTATGGAATCAGGGGTCCTGAAATCGCACCTATGGCAAGGCGATGATCATGTGGCAGAGTTGTTCCAAATACAGCAGCGGCAACAGCGTATTGAGGTCCGCATGGTGAGATGGATTAAACCTGACATTTCTTGGATTAAAATTAACACAAATGGAGCCTATAAGAAGGGTGCTGCTACCGCTGGGGCAGGTGGAATTGCGAGAACACACTTGGGCACTCCACTGTTCGCATTTTACTCTTACCTTGGGGATTGTAAAAATACATACGCTGAACTATTTGCAGCATATGAAGGTCTGAGGCTTGCACAGGCACGTGGGTATCACCGGATTTGGCTTGAGTTGGATGCTCAAGTCGTTCAGGGGCTCATTGTTACTGAGCAAGGGACATCTTGGGATTTACAACATCTTGTGTGCAAAATTCGATCTTTAAGGCAACATATGGAGCTGAAAGTTACGCACATTTTTCGTGAAGGCAATCTTGTTGCGGATTGCCTTGCTAACATGGCATGTGATTACCTTGCGTCTAGAATGATTGAACCGCCACAATTCCAAGGCAAACTTCGTGGGTTAGTGAGAATGGATATGATTGGTCTTCCGTATTTTAGACACAAACTTAGGTCCTGATTTTGTTTTCCTTCGTGTTTTATGCTTTTGGCTTTACTGGTTATTTTCTCCCTTTGTAATGCTCTATTTTGTTTATTAATAAAAGGGGGGGGTCCCTATGAAAACCTCCCGGCGGGCTCGTGCCAGTTTCTTTTTTTTTTTTTTTTTTAAAAAAAAAAAAAAATCCTACTGCTCCCTTCTTGATACACTTCTTTGCTTCAACGAAGGAGATAAGAGAAATGGTTTTGGATGAACTAAGGGGGATTATTGGCCTAGGTGAGTTTTCCTTTCCCAAAATAATCCTCTTAGCAAAACAATCTAGTTGGGCCTGATGTTGATACAACCAATCCATCCCAAGGATTATATCGTAGTTTTGAATAGGAAGCTCTATTAAGTCAGCGGGATATGTTTTTCCTTCAATTTTTACTGAACATCCTTTTAGAACCCGATTAGTAAGATAACTAGATCCGAAGGGGGTGCTAACTTCAAAATTATAAGATAAAGGTTCTAGTAATAGCCCCAATCGATTCACAGATTCCATAGATACGAAAGAATGAGTAGCTCCAGGATCATATAGTATTTTCACAGAAGTGTTTAAAATTTGAGCCGTACCTTCCACTATTGCAGTTGGATCGGGTCCTTCATCCGTCTCTAGAGCGTAAGCTCTAGCTTTTACTTTTGGCCTTCCGGCAGGTGGAACTTGGGTCCTTCCTTCTTGAGTTGGACTAAGGATATTAGGGTTTCGGGCTTTCGGGCACTCTTTAATCATGTGTTGATCACTACCACATGCTACGCATTTTCCATTCTTTTTCCAGCAGTTTGCCTCTACGTGGCTAGGATGTCCACAGTAGTTGCATCCAATTCTTTCCCTGCCTCCAAGTTGGTTAACATTCTGATTTCCTTCGGTGCGGAGGCGCTTATTGTTCCTTGCATTGGTTTGTCTGAGTTGTCCTCCACTCCCCGGACTAGGTGCCTTATTCTTGCTTACATTGTTAGTTATTTGTTTGATTTCCCGAATTTCTGCCTCAACAACCATGGACTTACTGACAGCCTGTGTATATTCCTCAATGTCGGTCGCCATTAACGCCCATCGGACTTCAGGCCGCAATTATATGTGGTGCATACTATACCAAACGAGCGAATTTGGCCTCATATTCCGCAATAGTAAGGATCCCTTGAATCAAATCCATAAATTCTTTTTCTCTTGCATCCCGAACTACTTGGGGTATAAATTTATCAGAAAACTCCTTCAGAAAATTTGTCCAAGTTACAGGGGTTTGGTTGGCATTCCATCTTTGTTCCACGAGCTTCCACCAGTTGTGGGCTGCTCCTTCCATCAAGAATACGGTGAACTCCACTTGTTCCTTTTCATTACAACGCAAAACCTTAAAGATCTTGGTAATTGCTGCTACCCAGGATTCAGCCTTTTGATCGTTCGGCTCCCCATAGAATTTTGGTGGGTTGAAGCGCAGGAAGCAATCTAACATCCTATCATCCGACTGGTGATTTTGATTTTGTTGGCTAATTTCTCTCCAAACTCCAACCATTTGGCTCAGAATATCATTATTATTTCCTTGGTTTGGAACATGATTTTCTTCTGGGTCCAACCTTGTCGTGGGTCCTTGATGACGGTTTCCTTGGGGTTGTGTTACAGTAGGGTGAGTTGGTTCTGGGGTCGGTTGGGAGTGTAAGAGCGTACGTGTAGCTCCTTTTCGTGGCGCCATCAAAATTCTAAGTGTTACGGATTCAAATCTAGGGAATAATTATCAAAACATGATTATCACATAAAGTTATGCACAAACTTTACTACATCATGTATATAATATGGGATTACATATTCGATAATCACAAACAGAGCACATATACACATAGTGATTCGGTCAGAAGAAAGACAAGATGTATGCATGCTTACCTATATATAACACATGGTTATAACCTAAACCTAGGCTCTGATACCACCGCTGTGGCACCCATTCCGCTAGGATCTTCCTATACGGTTGAAGACCACCGACGATCGCACTGAGCACAAATTTTGAAATTTACTGCCAGTACGAACGCCTAACTTAACAATACGCAGTAGAGGTAGAGTAAAATATGCAACATGGATAATATGTATATCTATGTTTAGTACAACCAAGTAGCCCAACCGAGTACAACATCAAAATAGCCAACTAGTGGCATCAAGTAGCAAATTACGGATTATACATCAAGACAAAGCAAAATGAAGTCTAATATAAACAACTGGAGGAGCGGCTACCATCCTATGCACTCCCATTATTCTGATTCTGAGGCAATGAACAGAAAGAAACGAGGGGTTAAGTCCAAATGACTTAGTGAGGCCACATATAGATAGATATATATTTGACTGAAAATGAGACTCAAAACAGTTAAATCATAATAAAGTGCACGTAGTGTGAAATGTAACTTGATAATAATAATTGAACTAGTAATACGGATAGTGAGCCCAAGACGGAGTCTCCAACCTTATGACTACCCAAAATAGATAAATCATAATAGAAACCATTATGCCTCCCTTGTCGAGAAGCCACCTCGACACTAAACAAGACGGAGATGTATCACGCGTCCGTGCAATACATCGCTCCAATCCCTACTACAGTCATCCTCCAGCTGTACGTAGAAATTGGTTTCACGGAATGGTATCATATAAAAGGTTCCATCCACGGTCCGTTCCGCCCGATAAAATTCCTCTTATAAGTACCTGGGCCCAAACTTCCCAAAGGCATCCCCAAGGGTAAACGGAAATATAACGGAACAGATATGGCTCACAACTTGACAATAAAGCAATAACTTATTTTTTTCACCCGGGATACATAGAAATATAATTAAAATATGATATCCCAAAGGTGTCAAAAATTATTTTGGGACAGATACAACTGGCAATATCAGAGAATGCAATACTTTTGAAAATAACTTGTCTTATATGTATGGAAAACATTTTCCAAAAGATTTGATAGCATAAATTCAATAAGGTAGGCTATACGAATAATATTTATATCATATAGTTCAAAGCCCCAGAAAGGAATTGACAAAGCACTCACCTTAGGAGTTTATCAAGTTTATAGATTTATTTCAGCTAGATCAACTTGACTTCCTCGTTCAAGAGTGTGTGAGGGAAATAAGGGAGTATATGGAAGGCTAATAGGGATATATGTATAAAAAAGGAAGGTTTTATGGATGTATATATAGGTGGGGAAGATATGCTATAAATAGGGAGTGTTTTGTGTGTTGAGAGTGGAGTGAGTGTGGGTGGGTGTTTTTAGGCGGGATTTTGTGTTTGTGTGATGGAAATGAAGATCACCCCCCTCCTATTTATAGTTGTTGGCCAAGAAACAAGATTATTTTATTAGATTTTATCTTGTTAATTAATGTGATCTTCCAACTAGGCTTATCATTAATTATGTTCACACCTAAGTGTGGTTGTAAGTTACACAAGTGTTACCCTAAATAATATGAGTTGTACCCTAAATTATATTATGTGTTAGCCTAAAATGATTATTCAAGCCCTAAACTCATTAGAATGCTCCAAGTATAAGATTTGCTAGATTCACCAAATAAATGTAGGAAGATATTTTAATAAAATATTAACACAAAATCAAATAAAATCAAATAAAATCTGATTTTTATTGTCCTAATCTTATAAAATCTGAAATCATATCTTTATTTCATTAAAATTCGAATTTGTACTTATTTATGTTTGTAAAAATCGAAAATTTGGGTTTTAGGACATAAAATTAGGGTTTTAAGGCCTAAAATTCGAAAATTCATAAATAATTTAGAAAAATTCCAAAATTATGAAATTTGATCTTTATAAATCTGAAATTATATGTATATTTTCCAAAAATTAAAAATGTTTTAGTTATATTTTCAAAAATTGCAATTTAGGACAAAAGATTTCAAAAATTGTGTTAGAATGTCAAATTCGTTTAAAATTTGAAAAATCATGTAATTATCACCTCACATAATTCACATATAAAAGAAGGATCATACAATACATGAAATATTAGAAAGCATGCGTGTATATTATAAGAACCGATTTATATCGTTGTTAAACCAAAAATCGGGATATCACAGACACTTTCAGCTAGACTCATGTGTATTCCATCCTAGCAGACCGAAGCGCCAACCAGTAACTTTCTGGTCGAGTCAACTTTCCACCTAGGTGTGAATCCGTTCACCAAGATTCAACTCCATCTGTGAAATTCTTTTCAAACTTCACTCCCTAATGGTATCAAAAAGTCATACCACTACAAAAAAAATAATATTTTGCTTTGTGGCTGGAGAGATTCGAACTCCTAACCTCATGTATAGTTTGTCCAGCCCCGCCACTACGCC
>CM047879.1:1542859-1570468 GCA_026212405.1 Petrea volubilis
GAAGGGGAAGATGTAAAGGGATAAGTGGTGATAGGGTAGGCACAACCTGCAGAAGCTGAAGACTTAAGGAGGTTCTTAGTTGGAAATGGTGACTGCAAGGCTGTACTTACATAATCATTGAGCCATTGAGGCTTCTTTCTGACTCTTGCAGCTGGTCTAGGTGGGAAGGATGAGAGATGCACAGTGGAATCCAAGGCTGGTTGAGGGGGATTGAGGGGGATCAATGTGTTCAGTAGGCACAACAGGTGGTGTGTGAAGTGTAGATTGATCTAAGAAGGGACTATGACCTAGAGTACTATCAAGAGATGTCAAAGCTGCATTGTCAGAAGGTTGCTCAGAAAAGATGTCAAGAAGATCTGTTGGGTCTTGCAAACTAACTGGTAAAGTAGTGGTGTTGTATGAAAAAGAGGAACTCTTAAAAGGATAAATGTTTTCATGGAATCTGACATCTTTGGATATCAGAGTTTTGTGAGAAGCAAGATCAAAAACTTTATAGGCTTTTTGTCCTGTGTTATAGCCAAGAAAGATACATCTAAGAGCCCTTGGGTGGAATTTATCTTTCTGTGCAGGTGTATTTGTGGCATAGCATAAGCAACCAAACACCCTCAAACTACTATAGTCTATAGGTTTTCCAAATAGGACCTCATATGGAGTTTTCTAGTTTAAAGTATGTGTGGGCAACCTATTTACAATATGAGTAGCCATCAGAATGGACTCACCCCAGAATTTCTTTGGTAAGTTGGCTTGGAAAAGAAGCGATTTGGCTAGTTGCAAGAGATGTTGGTGTTTTCTCTCCACCCTCCCATTTTATTGGGGTGTATATGGTGTTGTTTTATGGTTTATGATCCCAGCTGAGGTGAAGAGGGATTGATAGTCTTGGTTAGTGAATTCTGTTCCATTGTCAGTCCTCACTACTTTCACTAAGTGCCCAAATTGTGTTTGAACCATTTTCAAAAATTTTAATAGGGTGTTGGTTACTTGAGTCTTGTGAGCCAGCAAAAAGGTCCAAGTAGCTCGACTATGGTCATCAACTATGGTTAGAAAATAATGTGCACTACTCAATGAAGCTTGTTGATAGGGCCCCCAGACATCTAAGTGGATCATATCAAAAATCTGATTGGTTCTAGAGGTGCTTAATGGACAACTTGATCTCTGTTGTTTGGCAATGGGCATATTTCATAGTGTGGCAGAGAGTGTGTTACTCTTTTATCAATCAATTGTAAATGTGACAAGATAACAGGTGAGGCATGAGCAAGTCTCCTATGCCAAAGTGAAAAGTTTTGCATATAATCAGAAGTAATTGAGGTATTCAGTACACTATTACAACTGCTTGTGCAATCTTTGTCTGAGAATGGTTTTTTATTCAGGAAAGCAGAATAGAATGACAACAAATTGAAATCAAAGCTGTTTGAGTCTAAGACATACAACCTCTCAATCACCTTTCCAACTCCCTAGAACTTGTTTGGTCATAAGGTCCTGCAAGAGACAAAAATTGGGGTAAAACAAGAATCTGATGGAACTTGAATGTGAGAGTTTGCTAACTGACAAAAGGTTATATTTGAAGGATGGGATATGCAAAGTGTTGGTGAGAACAATATCTTTGATAATTGTACATCACCTAGACGATGCACCAACTTTATAGTTCCATCGGGTAAGTGAACTGGTGTGATAGGAGGCTACGGGTTTTGAATGAGTAAAAAAGGAAGTATTACAACAAATGTGGTTGGTGGCTCCTATATCAACTATCTAGACCCCATGCTGCAATAACTCAGTGGTACTGAAAGCAAATTGGGTGAAAGATGTACCTGCAAAATCCTCAAAGTGAGCCATGTTCACCATGGAGCCATCCACTGCATCCTTGCTCTTCAAGAACTTGCTCATCTCAGTTTGAATCAAGTTCTGAATACTTGGGCTCCACTCTAAGCTCATATCATCTTGTTTCTTCACTTCTTATCCTGAAGATGCCTCCACCATATTTGCTATTGACTTATATCCAATGTTGGTTCTATTTTCCTGCAACTCTTTGTATCAATCCAGAGTTCCATGTATTTTGAAACATGTCTCCTTCGTGTGCCCCGTGTAGTGACAATTGCTGCATACTAACTTGGATTTATCAGTCCTTCTATCCCCAGTAGCCTTCCTCATACTTCTAGTCTTCTTGTAGCTCCCAGTGTTGTGTTATGCCCTATTCTTTTATAAGTATTGACCAACATAACACTACTCTTAGCTGGATCAATAAAGTTGCTATGCACCTCTCTCTACTTCTCAACCCTTAAAACCATAGAATAGGCTTTATTTATGTTAGGCAAGGGCTCCATCATCAGGATTTGGTTTCGAACATGATCATAGCTCTCATTTAATCCCAGGAGAAACTGTATAAGCTTCCCAGAGGATGTGTATTCAGCAATCTGCTTAACTGCTCCACATGTGCACTGGGGCAAAGGCAACAAACAGTGCAGTTCATCCCAAAGTTTTTTTAGTTTGGTGTAGTATTGTGCAGCAGATTGATTTCCTTGTGAGATCGAAGCAATTTCCCTCTGCAACTGATATAGCAGTGGTCTGTTGCATTCTCCAAATTGTTCTTCTAATTCCTTCCACAATTCTTGTGCAGAATTAGCATAGAGGAAGGCGTCTACTATATCATTCAATATTGAGTTCAAAATCCACGATTGCACTATGGAATCAACCCTATTCCATTTCTCAAACTCATCTGAGTTCTCATCTGGTCTTGGATGTCGTCCATTCGTAAATCCAAGCTTTACTTTCGCTCTTAAGGCTATTTTCATGGATCTGCTCCATGTTAAGTAGTTGTTGCCATTCAAGGGGGATGAAACCATAATCATACTTGGATTATCAGAAGATTGAAGGTGAAGAGGATCTTCATTGCTGATGTTGAGATTTCTACCCAAATCGTGATTGATCTCCTCTATAATTCCTTTAAAACCTTGATGTAAATGTGATTCTGAATATTCGTGTAGATCTGAGTAAAGTCAAATCCAATGTTCTTCTCTCTGGATTGATTGGCTCTGATACCATGAAAATATTGCAGTGTAAATTTCTGGGAAGAATGATTTTCCGTTCATTATCAAAAAGGAAAGGTACATGTATACAACTATTTATAGAAAGTCCAGTGAGGCAACTGTCTTCTAACTGACTTGTTGAAAAAGGACACTATTAACTAATTGCTAACTAATTAAGCTATTAACTAGCTAAAGGCTTAACTAATTACATGACACAAAAAAGGTGCGCCATCATTGGTATTGTTATAAATCAAAAAGTTGTAAATATCTTTAAATTGGTACGGCAAATGATCATGTTAGATAGACTTGTATTAAAATTATATATATATACATAAATTTATATATATATATATATGTGTGTGTGTGTGTGTGTGTGCTTTGTAGTATGATTATATCATGTCATATGGTACAATTTGAACTATGTATCATCTACTTGACCCTAAGATATTCACAAATTAGGACTCAATACCACCCGCTCAATCTGGGTCCTATCTCCATGGGATCGATCCTCCCTCTGAACCTTGAGTGCCATCGCTAGGGGGACATACTTGAGGGCACAGTAAGCACTAGGCCCCTCCTCATGTTGGCATGGCCCGACAATTCCACTTGATTATTTAGTACGAGGGACCCATATTGATTGTCATCAACCTACACCACAATTGACTTGCCACATCTTCCCAATGGGATATGGGATTGTGGCAAATTTCAACATTTCATATCAACGGCACACATTGGATGTAGCCACTCTATTCACAAGAGACGTCAAGTAGAGTAGTCACTCAACCCCCGAAGGGTTTCTTCAATCGTTATGGGTTCATAACAACCTAATAGTATCTAACGGCATTCGTGCAGAACGTTTATCCATTAGGTTCCATTGTCAACAAATCCTCCACTATAATTACCCCATTATTTTTTGTGGTAGGTGGACCATCTTTGATACCTTGAATCTCTACCAAATTTCTTGGTCGAATTAATTCTCTTACCCCTTAATGTTAATTTAAGCATTGAAGTGTCCTTCCCCAATTAGCTCATGTTTTTTCATCCCTTTACGAAAAGTCTACCCCTTTCACTCACACTTCCACTCAAGCTCGAATCCACTCAATCGAGCAACAATCCTTTTCACACTCGCAATGATCATTTCCCTCCATTCCTACATTCCCTTCTTCTTGGCCATTGGAGTTATCTTCTTCGAGGTTCGCCACTTTACTATATAACTGGCTTTCTATTTTTTTTTTCTTTTCATATCTTTTGTATTTTTTTTCATTTTCGAAACATAAGATTTATAAAGTTCTTTTTTTATTTTTCCTTGACTACATCACCCTTTTGGCTGCATTATATTTTCCTCTGGAAGAGAGATCTGGATTGAGCTTAATTTTTGTAATTTGTGGGTTCTTCCCCCTTTATGTACTTTTCCATAATTATATATATTAGTTTCGCATAGGCCTCGGGATGCTAATGCATCGGAAATATAAAAATTTAACACATAACTATTATGCAAAAGCGCATCCTATTGTTATTACGACACGGATCTTATGTAAACAACAAACATGTTTATTAAAGTTCAAACAAAATTATACATATGAGCCTTCTGTTTGATTTATGGAATTGTCGTATTCAAATACGAGTCATTCTTGAGTTCCCAAATTTATCTCGATTATCCTAATCGCATCCATGAACTCAAGGTGCCCAAGCGTTTTCCCTCTAAAGATAGTTCACATGAACGGATCTCTTTGGGTTCTCGATTCAATGTTGGAATCAAATCGATAACGATAATAGCGTATACAAAATTATATTTATTCTAACTTTTAGAATAATTCCTAAACTCCTTTAGGAGTAAATTGAGAATGATGGATTTATTTTCTAATTATATCTTAATCCTATGATCATCAATTGTTCAAGAACTAAGAACCTAATAATGAATCAAGAAGGGGAAGACAAACATATCATGATTGTCACTAAAAATTATATTCGTGTGCTATGCTATGAATTGAGAAAACTATTTTTTTTTCATGATAGTCATTGCCAACCCCATCTCTATATACACGCACATGTGTATGTATATATATATTTATGTTATATGATATGATATGATATATTATTAATGGAAAAGAAACAAGAATTGGAAAAACTCCTTTTTTTCTAATGTCTATCGTCACTTTTCATCTTTTTCTTTTATGTTTCGGTCCATACATCTCTCTATACACAAGTGTATATATATAATATATGCTATCATTTCTATGTACACGTGTATATATATATGTGTGTGTGTGTGTGTTTGTGTGTGTTATATGATATATCATCTCTCTATATATTTGCCTAGTTATGATATATATCCATATATATATATCTCATATATGGTATATAAAAATATAACGTAATCTTATAATTCATTTCAAACTCTTTAAAAATGGATCCCCACTTGATTTCTACTTGAATTAGGATAAGAATCATGTCCTAAATCGATTAAATCTCTATTTAATTAATTTAATCAATTAATTTAGAATTGATTGATTTCTCCATGAATTTCAAAAAATTGATTTTATCCACCAAATCAATTATGTGCTTGGGCTTTAAGGTCCAATTAAATTAACTATTTAATTAAATTGAGTCCATCAATTAATTTAATTAATTCTATTGATTAATTAATATTCAATTAATTAATAGATTGGGCTCTCGAGCCCAATTAAATTAAATCAACATTTTGATTTAATTTAAATTCATTGATGGACTCAATTTAATTAAATAGTTAATTTAATTAAACAGTTAATTTAATTTAATTAAATCAACATTTTGATTCGATCAATCCATCAATTAATTAATTAGCTGAATCAATCGAATATATTCTATCTCAATTGATTAAATCAATACTTTGATTTAATCTAATTAAACGTTTCATACATGTTTAGGAGTTTAACAATTCATTTTTGTGTGACCCCTTAGGTTCACCAATTGATTAGACACGGGCTCGCAATTTGATGCGATATTTTAGGTGACAAATTCATCAATCGATTAATTAAATTTATTTAATTAATCACTTTTGAATTAGAACTCTTTCTAATCCAATAGTACCCATCTATCGTGATCGATGTCCAACAACAAGCCCACGACACCTAATCAATAGGTGAAGTATTATGCGTGAACTTGTCTGCTTACGATTACCGTGCAAATACATTCTTTTCATTATCTAATCTCCCTGATTGAAGTTCGGATATGAGATTTATTAAAAATCCTTTTAACCTCAATTCTATGATTCTTATTTATAATTAGGCTTTCCGATAATCGATCCAAAAAACTCATTTCTAATCATTGTCTCTACTGTGGTTATGGATTTCCGTAGACTAGTTAAAATAGAACATATATGAGATTTACTCACTCTGCGAGGTGAGTGAATGAATTCTTTATCGACTCTCACAAACCTTCATACATGGGGGATCTATGCCCAACATAGGCGCCTTAAGACCCGCCATGGGATCGATACCTATATCAAAGTATAAATGCACACGTACAAGATTACTATGGAGCCTCAAGTCTAAGGACTAATTAATGTACACCATTAGCTGAGAAACAATCCTAATTTGATGTGCAAGCTCCCATTTAGGTGTTACTTGGTGGAATTCTTAGTGAACTCATTCTCTAATGAGCACCTACTTATACATATGAATGTCTCTACATTCGATGTTTATAAAACAAGACATCCTCTCATTTGGGATATGTCATAAGTACAAGTCTTAATCCGAGTCATGTTAACGCCATTGATATTTGTTAGAATCTTCGACTTGGAGTGATTTAAATCACATCTTAAAGACTTGTTTCAAGACCTTCATTTCTATGTGAGGTCAAGTCCCATAACCTTATGTAATCTTGGAGCTACAACTATATGTGTAAATATTATACTTGAGTATAACATACACATTATCATGAAGACGGCCAAAAAGTATAAACTTTCATTTCTATTATTAATTGAAAAGACTATTTGTTACGAAGAGTATTTGAAAACATTGCTAATCTCATTGGCTTGACAGACACTACTCTAACAATATATGTTTTAGATCTTACCCTAAAAAAGAAAAATGCTTTTGATATTTTAAAAAAATTTCTATTTTCTACATGAATATATATGAGTGGTTTTGAAAACTGTATGAGTGGGTTTCACTTATATGTTTAATGTCGAGTTTTTGATTATACGAGATGTTTTTTATATATTTTATGAGACGAGATTTTTTTTTGTAATTTCTTTTTATTCTTGGTTGAATATATCGCATGGAGGTTGTGGTTGTTTGATGGATTGATTCATAGAAACTTGACATAGAGATAGGGAAGAGTCTAATAGGGTTTATGAAATTTGTGGATTTAATGGCATGGAATTGTAGGATGTGATAGTTGGAGAATTGGAGAAATTGGTTTGATTGATTTGGTGCTTAACCTTATCAAATGTTTTTAATTGGACAATAATGAGTTAGTGACGGTGTGACTATATTGAAATGGGGAGAATATTTATTAAAATTTCCCTTTGACATTGGATCTTTTACCAAAATTATACATCTAGTAAGAACTCCAATAAATAATTCTAATGCACAGAAGTTAGACATAAAAAAACTAGAAAGGGGAAGAAGCCTAGTGAATTTGACAAAAGGAAGTTAGGTTCCACTGCACACAATATCAATAAGTACAAAACAATAGTGCCCAAAGAATTTGAAGAAGTTCATGGATAAATTACTTTGATTAGTGAGAACTAGATGGTGATCCACATTTGTTCAGAAAAGCTACACGTCTTAAGTTTTTGGACACCAAAAAAACATATATATATATATATATATATATATATATAGAAATAGTTCTTGAATATCATTTTTATACATATTATACCCAAATACTGACAATTGCCAGTTTGATATTACAATTGTAACTAATTTCGAAAATGTGTTAGATTTTGGTTCACGTTCTCAAAATAAATTGCTTAAATTAAGAATGAATTATAAGGGAGCCATATCTCATCGAAGAGCCATGGAAGTCTAGTTTCTAGTAAAAGAAATCACTTATCAAAAAATTATTTTTCTACGAGTTGCACCTAAATTATTGAGTTTGTCATGCCAGTATAATATTTCTATTACATTTGATTTCAAATATGTCAGATTCTGAGTCAACCGCTTACAGTGTGCTGCTTTGATTGCGGATGACTAAATGATGGGCCATATCTCATTGAAAACTGAAAAAGTTTACATTTTAACAAAAAGTAATTTAAAAAAATGGAAAATTGATTGGTGTTGAATCCACAAAAATTAATCATACCCCTCTTAAAACAACATAAATTGTAGATAAGGTGAAAAGGGCCAAATTCACATAGAATAGAAAAGCCTTGATGAATTCTAAGATAATAAGTTTGTTTGGATGATTTTTTGTTTTTGTTTTAAAGAAGAAACACTTATATTTTGAAAAAAAAAATAATTCAGAGAAAAAAAATTGTGTTTGGATGGACTTTTTAAAAAAAAAACATAAGCCAGAAAAAAAAAGTTAAAAGGGCTTTTTTTAAAAGCTACCCCTTAGTAGCTTTAAATAAAAGTACATTTTAAAGCACTTTTAATTACTATTTCAAACATAAACTGCTCGATTTAAAAAAAACACTACTATAAAAAACATTATTCAAGAATAATTTTTTTTAAGCCTATCCAAACAAGCCCAATTAAATGATTAAGCAAGTAAAAGTAAAGTTGGATGTGGGGTGGGGGGGGGGGGGGTTAAATAAATAAAAAATAGAAATTAATTAGACAAAACGAATGCATGCAATTAAATAGAGTTAAATCAACATGAAAAATCTCAACCGAACGTAATTCTCAATATGGTGTTCCTTGGATTAATCACATATCCAAACATAATTCAATGGTCTCAAGCAATAGACCTGGTATAGCCTCTCAAAAGCTCCTCAGCCTAATCTTTGCTTAATATTAGTCTAAACAAGCAAGCGCTGTGAGCAATTGAAAATTAACAAACAAGCCTAATTGAACGATATAATTTAATTTGTTAATTGTATTGTCAACCATAAAGATGAAATCATAGCAAACAAACCTTTAAGCATGATTCTTAGAAACTCAATAGATCATATATTTTCTTTAACATAGCCCAAAAACTTCTACACAATCAGATTATGCGATTTTCCACTTGTATTAGCACAATTAAACAATTATGAATTTTAACTTCACTTATTGGATCTGTGCAATTCTATTACTTGAACAACCGGCTAAAGTTGCATAAATAATAAAACATTAATGTTTATCCTAATAAATCATAGAAAAGTATATAAATGTTGCTAAAATTAAAGGGACATAGAAGAATGTTTAGATTTCACAGTTCTTTGCAAAACATTGATTGATATAAAGTTTTTATCCATGAATAGCCATGAACAACACTTGAAAAGAAAAAAAGAAAAAAAAAGAAAAAAAGAAACTAAGGATTTAAAGCTCAAGATTAAAAGTAGAACTAAATTTGACTCTTTTCTAAAGCCTATGTATAGGACTCACAAGGGAAAGACTCCTAAACCCTAAAGAAATCCTAAAGAAGATACAATTTTGAATAACCATAAGTATCTCAAAAAAAAAAAAAAAAAAAGCTCAATCTTCATAGGACAGGAATAATGCCTAAATTAGAGTTTTTCTATTGGACAACTACTCGGTAAGAGCCCATGGCTTATGTGTGATTCGAAGTATGTTTTCTTCAAATCTTGACCCATTGCCCTATGCTGGGAACACTTGGTCTTTACTAGCCTGTAGGTCTTGCCTACGGCTTACACTATCACCTTTTTTTTCTAAAAGCTTTCAGAACGGAACTGTTCACCAAATCAGCTCCAAAAAATCCATTTCACCCTTTCGAATATAACCCTTTAAGACCACAAACAATCCCAAAACATAAGTATGAATATATATATATATATATATCACGCAAATGAAAGCAAAATTTACTGCCTGTAAAAAGTATTTTTTTTAACAAAGAGTTATACTTAAAATACTGAAATTTCAAGTTTAGTATTCTTTTATGTTTTTCGGAAAATAATGATTCTGAAAGTTTATTTTCTTCACAGAATTATAGCCAAAATACCAAGAATTCCCTGTTCGATATTTCCGCTATGGCTAATTTTGGAAATGTGATAGATTTTAGGTCCAATTATTGGAACGAGGTACATTGATAGAAAACGAACAAGATAGTTAGCCAAATCTCATTGGAAACTTATAGATGTGAAGTTTTCAACAAAAAGAATTGACTCTCAAAAATGTATTTTTTCTACAGAGTTATTGTAAGAGTTTATATTCCCTCGGAGAAGCCTGATGATTGTATTAGAAACATATAGATTTACACTTGAAGATAACAATCGCGTACAAGAATAAGATAAAATATAACAACCTAAATCGAGTAGGAGAATTAGGTGCAAGACATTAAAACTAATCTTAGAGAAAAATCTCTATACAACAGACTAATAACAAATTAAATAATTTGCTTATTTGTTCTAATAAGTCATAATAAATATGATAGGCATATTTGTTCTTTCGCATTCTCAAAGTTAGCTGTTGGAAACACAATAGAACAAAATATCTAAAATTCGATATTCTCGTGGGTGGATTTATTCGATAATATAAATACAATGCAATAACAGTTTTTACAGTAAAAACACTATAGCTAAAAGCAAATTAAACAATGCTGTAAACAAATAAATAAACAAGAAAGTACAGTTGACTTATCAGTATTTATTTGAAAGGGTACGACTGAATTACCGGGTTGAGCCGGTTTGCCTTAAAGAAATATTCGCCCCACTGACCGGTGTGATGGGCCTGCAATACTCCTTCAAGGATAAGACAGTCCAGAGGTCCGTTCCAAGCCGCACTGCTACGTTGAACCTCACTTCGAAAGCTAAACAACTCAAGTGGTTGTGTATGCAATGCAAAACACACACTCAAAAAGCTAAAAGTGTATACACTCTTTAAGATTTAGCAACTTTTTAAAACAGTATACTTTCTATTTTCTCTTGTTTCGTATGTATGTATTTTGTGTCTATTCTATGTGTTTTGCAGGGAACAGGAGCTGCTATTTATAGAGAAAAATAATACAGTATATTAATACCAATAATTAATTCTAAAACCGTAACTGCTGTAACCGTTTGTAATGTTTCAGATAATTAAATTTGAATTTGTAACTGCAAGTAACAGTCGTCGATTACTCAATAATCAATATCGTGTATTAATATTCTGTAACTGTTAACCGTTTCAAAATTAATATTGTGCATTAATATTCTGTAACGGTTGAGATTAAGTTTGAATTTAAAATTCAAACATAATTTCAGGGCTAGTTCAGTAAAAGATAGGACCGGGACCGTGACAATTCACCCCAACGACCGCAGTTACGTGTGAGACTATCCATATGCGGTACTTAGCTATTTAGTTTACACTACAACAACACTTAATAACATAAATACTCGAATTGTCAAGGTTAAATATCCCATATGGGATTTTAGACTTATCCTTTAACATACAGATAACATTTAACGAGACTTTATCTATGGATTTGCACCACAAATGGCTTCATCCTAGATTAATCCCTATAAATGTTGTCACAATTAAGCCCATTTCCAACAATCCCCCCCAAATACATAGCATAAAGTCCTATCTTACATACTCGTAACATGCTTTCAATAATGGTACCTTCCGGTTTGAACCACTGTCTAGTTATCCAACTTATGTCATCACAGAATAAATGGACATATGCCTTGAATTTGAACCTTGGTCGTGATGACGTCTATTGGAAACTACATATTACATTGAGCTTAGCAATCTTCAGGGGTGACACGTTAATGGCCATGTGTCTTGATCCTGTTTCATGAATATTTTTCAAGGAGTAGCCCGTCTCCTCTAATCGCGGCCACACGATAATATTCACTAGTTGGGTATCTCGGAAGATGTACTGCTCACATCTTGTCACTTAAGACCTTGACCCTATTCAGAGCAGGGCTCTTACTATACTAGCAGTAATACAGCACCTCCCAGGCATATCAGAGGACAAACTTCAGGTACATAGTACCAGTTTAAATTTAGATGCTAACGTTTACACCCAACCCAACAACTTGTTTATACCACATTGAACCTTCCTTTTGGGATCGCCACTTGGTAGGTTGGATTGCTACTGTCGGTCTAAACTTAATGCATTACAAGTCCTATCCTCAACCTGGCTTTTTGGAATGAGTTGAACTCAAGTTCTTTCGTTAAAGAATCAGCCACATTGTCTTTGGTACCAACAAAATCAATGGCTACAATTCTTTCAGACACTATCTCCCTTATAGACTTCAGTCTAACTTGGATGTGTCTCTTAGTCTTTTGATTATACTTGGAACTCCGTATTTTTGCAATTGTGGTTTGATTATCACAATGCGAGGCAATGGCAGGGACAGGTTTACCCACCATGGGTAACCCACACATGAACCCATGCAACCACTCAACTTCAGTTTCAGTCGTATTTAAAGCACACAACTCAACCTCAAACGTAGACCGAGTTATGATTGTCTGTTTTGCAGACTTCCAGGAGACAGCGCCTCCACCCAGAGTAAATACATACCCTGTACATCCATTACTCCCAGAGTTTTGGACAATCCAACTCGCACCACTAAATCCCTCAAGAACTTAAGGGAATTTTTCGTAATGCAGCCCAAGGGAACTTGTACCTTTAAGATATCTCATTACCCTATCCAAAGCCTCCCAACGAGTACGATCAGGACAACTCATATATTTAGCCAACTTAGAGACCGCAAATGAAATATCTAGTCTTGTACCATTAGCTAAATATTGCAAACTTCCAATCACTTGAGAATATCTTAATTGAGACATTGGAGTACTAGATTTATTCTTGAAAACAGTCACAGAAGGATTATAAGGCGTTTTTAGGATTCTACCGTTAGTATAACCAAACTTCTCAATTATCTTCTAAATATAATGAGATTGAGAAATCATTATACCCTCAGTTGACCAAATCAACTTGAGTCCTAGAATCACACTAGCTTCATCCTTCATTTCAAACTTACTTTTCAAGAATTCTTTCGTCTCATTAATAATCTCAAGATTCGACCCTATTAATAATATATCATCCACATAAAGGCATAAAACGATACATGAATCACCTTTTATTTTGCAGTATACACACTTATCATAAAATAATTTTTTTTAAATAGAAAAAAGAAAACATGCTCCGAAATAATAAATAACCTCAATTTTTTAAAATTAAAAAAATAAAATAATTGTTACTAGAGTCTTCGTATAAATTGTTATAAATATATATTTGTATTTTTAATATTTTACTATATTTATGTTTATAACAAGGAAATATATAATACATAACCTCTATTTTTAAAATATAAAGAAATAGATTTTTATTTTTTGGAGAAAAAAGTAGGCGTTGAAAAAAATACATAAAAATATTATGTATTTTTTTCAATGTCTATTTGTATTTTTTTTCTTAAAAAATGGCTTTTTCAATGAAATTTCGATGGAAATTCCGCAGAAATTTCGATAGTTTAAATTTAAAAAAAATAAAAAATAAAAATAAAAATAGGCGCAAAGACAAATGCATAATCAATATTTAAAAAAAATGATTTTTTCGGCAAATTTTTGGCGGGAATTCCGCCAAAAATTTAAAATATCAATTTCGGTTTCCACGGAAATTCTGCCGAAAAAAACCAATTTTTTAAGAGAAAAAAATACAAATAGATGCTGAAAAAAATACATAACAAATATTATTATTTTTCAGCGAATTTTCGACGAAAATTCCGCAAAAAATATAAATTTCGAGGGAACTTCAACCAAAAATCCTCCGAAAAAAACATTTTTTTTTCAAAAAAAAAAAAGAAAAATGGATGCTAAAAAAATACATAAAAAATATTAAAATTTTTTGGCGGAATTTCCGTTGAAAATCTCAAATATCAATTTCGGCGGAATTTCGGCCAAAAAAACATTTTTTTTCTCAAAAAAAAAAAAGAAAAATAGACGCTGAAGAAAATACATAAAAAATATTAAAATTTTTCGGCGGGTTTTCGACGAAATTTCTGCCGAAAATTTCAAATATCAATTTTGGTGGCATTTCCTCCAAAAATCCGCAGAACAATTTGACGCAATTATGACTTAAAATTTAGCTGAAATTTAGCAAAGAATCCGTTTAGCTGCTAAAAGGTGAGGCATGCGAGAGTATGCATGAATTGACAAATAAAAATGACGTCATAAGAAATATTTGAACGGGTCATAGTTAGATGGGAGAGAGCCAACAAGTTGCCAAACTTTGTAGGATTAGAGAGTAATTCACCATCACTATTCTCCAACTGAATTCCAAACAGTGAAGTAGACGGACTTGGCACCATCAAAACCATAAGACTAGAGATGGTTGACAACATTTTCTTTTTATTTTTGTTTTTGAGTGAGAAGAAGATTGTTTATAAGAAGATACTTTCATACCAAGAGAGTAATGTAATGGACCAAGATCCTTTATATCACATTTATCTGAAAGTACTGTAGTAAATTTCTAAATAAAATAGTTAGAGTCCCCAGTAAGTATGATGTCATCCATATAAATTACAAGAATAAGAACCTGACTGTCAATAGACTGTACGGACATGGAAGAATTAGGAGGGGAAAGTGAAACTCCAACTCCAAAACAAAATGTTGAAATTTTGTACCATGGATATGGAGTCTTGTAACACCCCTCTCGTGAAGATATATTAATACGATCAGGGTGTCACTAGGTAACTGTACAAAGTACTTGCACCTTGACAAGTACTTAATACGATCACCTCATTTTAAAATAAATGTTCAATAGCAGTATTTTCAGCAGAAACATTGCTACGTAGAATACCAATAATAAAACTAATTCACAATGAAGTTTCATGATGAAAAAAATACAATGTTTAGTCTGAATACAAGACAGTAAACTAGATGAGTCTTAACAATATCTTGGAGTTCTAAATTCTTAATACATCATCGATAACAACGAAAAACACAAAGAAATACACAACTACGAGTACATAAATTATTCGACCATTTGGCGGTCCCTAATTTTGAGACAAATAATAGAAAAAACAGTTGTAAGTCCAAATAATTTAGTAAGGCCAATTTCCACATATATATGTATATATAGCATAAAGCAACAATAAATCAGATTAAAATAGATAACTTGATTTTTTGTATGCAACAAAAAGATGTGATGCTCTATAAACAAGTATTGAAAATGTCCTATCATGAATGATTTTTTTAAAATTATGCAATAGTGAGTTAAGTTGATGGATCATCAACCTTATGACTACCTAAAAACATATAAAATATAACAAAAATCCTTAACTGCTTTGTCAAGTAGCTACCTCGACTTGAAATGACGGAAGGTGTACCACGTGCCCGTGCAATACACCTATCCAGTTTTACCAACAACCAACTTCTAAATGTAAATAAAATCGGATTCTACGAAAATGAGATAGTGCAGAAGAGATCCTACCATTGGTCTGTTCTGGGCCTGACTCTCCCAAGGGTGTCAATCATATCATAATAGACTAATACTACCCAGTTTGAAAAAAATGCAATAGATACATACATAAATTTGTACAAATTTACATAATACAAATAAGTAATATACATTAAAATCATAACAACTAAACATATAATATCAAAATAATATTCTAAGATATAAATATATCTAATGGGTAAGAAAAGTCATAAACATCATAAAAATCATTCGAGGCAGTCATACAAGAATATTTACTACATATAGTTCAATGCCTCGCCATGAAAATATTAGGACTCTTACTTGGCCGGTGAACTGGGTTGTGTCAAACGTCTCAACTTGGTTGTCTTCTAAATTATGCAATTATAACTAAAATTAGTATATTTATCCTAAATACTGGTTATTTAAGTATTTTAGACGTAAAAGGTTGAATTTTAGAATTATTAGTCGAATATGTTTAATCGAATATTGACCTTGAAGCGATATTAGACTATCAAGATCATGTTAGATTAAGAAACAAATTTTGGAATTGAGACCAGTATGTCAAAATCTTTGAAAATAGTTAAATTGGCGGAATGGTTGATTGACGACCGTTGACTGTCGTTGATTGGAGGTCAATACAGTTGATCGATGCTTAACCAGCCACCTATACATGAAAAATGAAGTTTTTGATACAAAGAATCAAATCCCTAAGTCAATTTTGAGTAATTCAAAATGGGTTAGGAGTAATTGAAGTTTTAACTTTAGGTATAAGGTTAGAAATGAGTTAGTTCGATTTTGACAAAATTTCATGAAATTGTTCATTCTCAAAATAAAATTAGATGACTAGATAACTAATTTTGGTGGCTGATTTATACCAAAATTATTGGAATAATAGTTACCCATCAACTTGGATTTTGATGAGATTTTATTGACATTTATAAATCCGTATAAGCCATAATTTTTCTGTATGAATTAATAGATTTATCAATGCTTTTTAGTTGTTATGCATCATATTGGTATGTTTATTGGTTAAATTTTGTTATGTGCAGGATTTTGTACAATATTGAACTACATTGAAAAAAAGCCCGTGCTAAAGCACAAAAAGTGGCATGCTTCAGCACAAAGGGAAAAACATGGTCAGCAAACATGATTCAGCATGAAAAACCTTGTGTGCCAGCACAAGGAGAACAGAACGCTTGAGTTTTCACTAGAGACTTTATGTTGCAGCACAAATTCCTTATTCTCCAGCATTGCGTGAAGCTATGGAAATCAATGTGAAGTCATAAAAATTCTGTGCTCCAGCACAAGATTCTCTTTTCGCAAGCACAACAGACACGGGAAACGAGTCATAGGCTGACTTGCAAAGAATTCCATGGGATTTTTACCTTAATTACTAGGGTTAGGGCTTTATTATAAATAGCTTTTGGTTGAAGAACTATAGACATCTTTTTATCTTTCTTCCTTTTATACCATTTTTCTCTAGATTAGGTTTACTTACTTTACATCACTTGGGGGCGTCAAGAGTTCAAAGGAAATTGACGACGAGGATAACAACATTGATTATAGAGTTTTTGGTTTCTAATTCTCTCTTTTGTATCTTGAAACTCATGGTGATATTTATGCTTTTTATGATGTTTTCTAGTTTGGTTATGAACTAATTTGTTTTTCTAGAATTATGAATGAACTTTTTTGAATGAATTAAATTAGTGTTTATTCCCCTTTGTTTAGTCATTTCTGATTGCTTTTTCTCTTAACTATTAAATTCATCTGCCTAGTTGCTTGGCCACGACCACCATCTAGGTTAGTCATCTAAATCCTAATTAAACTCGGGAGAGGATATTAGGGTAAGTTGACAAGAGAAAAACTTGTGTTCAATTTCTTTGCAGAGATGAATAAGATTGATTTGTGGGTAGGGTAGGGTTACACTTAGACACCACAAGTAGTCCATTATAAATATGTGGTAAATATTGTTCCTTATTTAATTCACATAGCAATATAGTGGATTGTAGGGTAAGCAGTAATTTATGCGATGGTTGGAAGATAGTTGTAATGTTTATTGATTCTGAACTAGTAATCATAGTTATTAATTTCAAAGGTGGAATAAAAATGGGTTCAATTAGTTCAATTAGGGGATTTCGTAATTCTAGGCTTAGTAATATTGAATTTCCTTTTGTTGCTTTCTGTCAGAACAATACTTAGTATCGAATAGCTTGGTTCCTCATGGGAACAATACTTAACTCATCCTTTATTACTTGTTACAATACGTATGCTTGCGTATAGGCAGCTTCCAAGGCCGAATCAAAGGATGAAATAAAATATTTTTTGAAGTGTTCCTGTTCCTCAAGACGTGTATAAAATATTTATAATGAGTTTTGAAGGTTTCAATGTTTAAAACAAGGGTCTCAAAATTTTGGTTTCAAGTTTGGAAGTAAGTTGATAGGGTAGTTTCAAGTCCATTTTGCTCATAACTTTCCCATGTAATGTACATGTATTGTTGCTTTTGGATATAGTATGAAGTATGGGGAGTTCATAAATAAAAGAATCATTCAATTTGGCCAAGTATTGAAGGAGATATGAAAGTTCAAAGGTTGCATCAAAGAAATCAAAATTTAAAAATTTTCCGGAGTTTCGAAAATAGGTTTCGAGCAGCCAAATTTTGGAGATTTTTTTTTTATATCTATACAGATCTAGTCTAGATCTAAAATTAGACATCATGAAACTTCATTTTATAGGATTTCTAAGGGCACAAGTTTCATCAAATTTGGATAAAAGACGAGAGAGTTATGGACGTCTAAATATTGTTCAAGCAAGCTTGAAATCTAGAAATTTTCCCGGATTTTGGAAAACTGGTTTGGATAGTTGACTTTGAGAGTTTATACTGATCTGTACTAAACATTTTTAGATCTACTTTTAGTATCATTTAAAATTATGTTATGCAAGCTTTACAAGAACATAAAGTTTGTCAAAACTGAGTAAGCAACGAAAGAGTTATGAGGGCTCAAAATAAGCTACTTCGCATCAAGTTTTCATTGACCGAAATAGAGTATCCATGTTTGAGGCACTTTATAGATCTTAGAAAAACAAATTTTGGTTGAAAGTAAACACATATCATCATTTCAAGCTTTCTGAAGGTATAAAGCATACTAAAGTTGGATTAGTAACGAGTGGGATAAAGAGCTCGAAAATGGCTAGCTGCTTATAAAATTGTCAACACAGTTTTGATGTCTAGTTAATAGCCTACTTTGGGATCATCTTTGGATTAAACTGTAGGGAGTTTTGGACAAATAAATGATTTTGGAAATAATGTGAAGGAAGGAAAATATATGGGAATTAATTTGGATCAATTATAACAAGAATTGGAAGAGTTATTGGAGTTTAAAGTTACCTACCCAATCACATATTCATATGGTGGAGCAAAAGCTATTTCTTTTTTCTTTTTTGTAGCAAATTTCTTGTAGATTTTGAGAGAGTGAAGCTTTTTTAGAATGTACTATAGCTGGAAGATTTTAGGGCTAGAGGATGTGTTGATTGAATGAAGAAGAAATTAAAGAAATGAGTGAGTAATAATCCCACTTGAATTGGAAGCAAGAGTTGATGACGCTTTGATTGCCTTTGGTGGCAATTCAATTTCTTGTTCCAAAATTTGTAGCAACAAAGGGCCAATTTTTACATGCCTGTCTCTGCCGACATGCACATTTTAATTGAGTTATTATTTTTCATCTAATTTGCTCTCTCTCTCTCTCTCTCTCTCTCTCTCTCTTTTGTTTTTATTAATGGCACGATTAACCATTTTACCATAAAGTAAAATTTTATTATAATGAAAATCACTAAGTAATAAAACTAGGATGTCACAAGTCTACTTTAAACCATACAAGGATTTGTGTAATTTACACATAAAGTTGGATTTAGTTTCATCAACAAATATCAACAAATCCTTGAGGTTGATGCATATAAATAGTTTCAAACAAGTTACCATGTAAAATGCTTTTTTAACATCTAATTGGCAAAGAGGCCAACGTTTAGAAATAGCTAGAGATGGAACAAGAGGGATTGTATTTGGTCCCACCACAGGACTGAAAGTGTCCCCATAATCATGCCCTAGTTGTTGAGCTTAGCCTTTGGCAATGAGGCTTGCCATATATCTTTCTAGAGTGCTATCAAATAGTTGTTTCACTTGAAAAACCCATTTACGGATAGCCTGATTTAAGTTCCGATTTTTCAAAAGTGAGTCAAACTCCTCACTCATAGCACGGATATTTTTTAGAGAAAAGGACCATGAGTTTCCTAGTTCCATCCATGGAATGTGTAGCCATTGGGCATGCTTGATTGAGGATGATGGGAGAATATTTGTTAGAGGAGCATGGTCCACTTGTGCGGATGTAGGCAAAGAGACTCGACTTGTGATACGTGTGTGGGAATATTAAGGGGGAGGAGGGGGGGGGGAGGGTAAGAGAGGAAACAATTTTAGAGTTAGGAGTTGGGAGAGGGCTGGGTATTGAAGGTGGTAATTGTTGAGGCAATCAAGTTTGGGTAGTGGAATTATGTTTGTTAGGGTCATCAAGTCGAAGGCAAGTGAGAGGCCGAAAAGGAAAAAAGACATCAATAAGTAGGGTGGTTAGGGGAAGGAAATTTGCTTTCATCAAATACTACATGCCGGTAAAGAAAAATTAAGGTGGTCATACTCTTCTTAAATGAGATTTCACTTCTTTGTAAAAAAACTTTCTTCCATGGTGGCCATTTTAACTCTAGCCCGTAATTTTCATCTTCTTTTTCCCAATTATTTTCTCTCTTCCCATGAACATTGTTCTTTGCAGAAAAAGGAATTCACTTTCCATGAAACTCTCAATTCTTTTATACCATTATTTTTACTATCCACACCAAGAAATCGGAGTGATCAATGGATTGGGTTTATTGCAAGGATCACACAATAGGTGGAACTAAATGGGAAAGCGCGCGAAGGTGCATTCTAGAGGGGGAGATGGTGGTTCAAGAAGTTGGGTTTGAGAAATTAAGGATGAAAAATCATTGGTTAGTTGAATAAAACTTTCACAAGATTCAATTCCATGGTGGCCATCTTCTTCTTCCCAGTTAATTTCTCTTTCTTTGTATGAACGTCGTTATGATGAAATTGTTGTATACGGATTGATGTTTGCAGAATTGAATACATGTACACAATATATTATATTAGAATTGTTGTATACGGATTGATGTTTGCAGAATTGATCAAATTGACCATAATCCCCTGTCAATTGATCAAATTGACTCTAGTCGATTAATCCTCAACTCAATCGTTTAAATTAGGTATAATACTTGATTCAATTGATCAAATTAGTTATGATTTCCAAATCAATTTATCAAATTAACTATGATCCTCATTTGAATTGATGAAATTCAACATAATTCTCAACTCAATTGATCGAATTGGACAGGACCCCTAATTCAATTGATGAAATTGGACTTTACCCCAATTTAATTGTTCTCTTAATTTAATTGATGAAATAAGACACTTGCCCCAACTTAATTGAATCAATTAGATATTGTTTCCCAAATCAATTGAGCCAACTAGAGATTTTTCCACTTCAATTGAGTTGACTAGACACTTCCCCCAACTCATTTGAGTCAATTGGACATTTGTCTCAATTCAATTGAGTCAATTAAAGCATTTTCTCTGATTTTCAATTAAGTTAATTGGATATTCTCCCTAATTCAATTAACTGGCTAATAAGACAATTATTTGGCCAATACAATTTGGCCAATAAGACAATCACTAAAATTCAGTTGAGTTAATTAGGCATTTCCCCTAACTTAGTTGACTCATTTAGATATTTCCATCAATTCAATTTAACCCAATTGATGGCTTTTCCAACTCAATTGATCAATTTCTCCAACTCAATAGATCTAATTGAATGATTTCCCTAATTCAATTTGTTTCACAATGCTTAATTTAACATACCTAGTACTTCATTTTAACAAACTTATACTACAATTTGAATAATTAGTACTTCAATCAGACAAACCTATAATTTATTTCATAATTTGTAAATTCCATGAGATTATTTGTATATTTTCAGAAAATGCTCATTATAATGTAATTTAAATATCGCATATTTCCTTTTAAGTCATTGGTATTACAATTTAATATTGCGCATGAACGATATAGGGTTCATAATTTATTTCATTCACAATCAAAGGAATTTTCCATGAGAAATCAACTCAAATTCTATCACATTTTTGAACGAAGAACTCAAAACTGCATTGCTCAGTTTTTTTTGTATAACTTTGTAGAAAAAAGATTTTTTAAGACTATTTTTTTTTGTTGAAAAATATACATCCTTAGATTTTTAATGGCATATGGATTATAATTTTTTCATTCTCAATCAAAGCAGTTTTCTATGATAATTAACCTAAAATCTATCACAGTTTCGAATAGAGTATTTCAAACTGGTACTTCTTGGTTTTTTAAGTACAACTTTCTATAGAAAAATGAATTTTTAGAACTATTTGTTTTTTTGTTGAAAACTAGACATTTATAGCTTTTTAATTATATGTGACTCATAATTTATTTCATTCTCAAACGAAGTAATTTTGCCATGATAATTCAACCCAAAATTTGTGACATATTCGAGCAAAGAATTTGAACTGTCACTTTTTGATTTTTCTAAGTATAACTCTCTGTAGAAAAAAAGATTTCTTAACACTATTATTTTAATTGAAAACTAGACATCTGTAGCTTGGTAATGATATATGGTTCATAGCTTATTTCATTCCCAATCAAAAGTAGTTTTTCGTGAAATTTCAACCTAAAATCTGTCTCATTTTCGAACACAGAGTTCGAAACTGCCACTGCTTGATTTTTCAAGTATAACTCTTTATAAAAAAATAATTTCTTAACACTGTTTTTCATATTAACACCATTTGAAAATGGCTCATTATTTATTTCATTCTTAGTTGAAGCAATTTATGTGAGAATTCAACCCAAAATTTGTTATATTTTTCAAATAGAGAATTCAAAATTGGCACTGCTTGGTTTTTAAATATAACTCTCTGTAGAAAAATGATTTTTTAACATTGTTGTGTTGTTGAAAACTAGGCTTAGCTTTCGTGGCTTTCTAAAGGTATAGGATTCATAATTTATTTCATTCCCAATCGAAGTAATATTTCGTGAGACTTTAATCCAAAATTTAATATTATTGCAGCAAAATAAGAAGTGAGAGCAATGGGAAAAAAAGGTCAATAGCGGAAAATGAAAAATCAAGAAAGTTAGAAGCTGGGTTCTCTTCTTGGAGTAGCTCTACTTTGGGAATCCACGCAAGAAAATCTTGGAGATTGAAAAGCAACTTGAGGAAGTGAGTAGGAAAATCATCACTAAGGAGACTAGGGTAGCTGAGAGACAATTGAAGGCTGATCTGGAAGAGTGGCATTTGCGCAATGAGCTGGTTTGGAAGCAAAGAAGTAAGGTCCAATGGTTGAAGGAGGGTGACCGAAACACTGCTTTTTTCCATAAAGTAGCATCGGCTCGGTTCAAAAATAATGGTATTTCAAAGTTAAAAGATGCCGGGGGCATTTGGGTGGATGACGAATTGGGTATTCAAGAGATTATTCTATCTTATTTCGCCAAGCTATTCAAGACGGATTCTCCCTCTGATTCAAATATTGACAGTGTATTGGAAAAAGTGCAATCCCGGGTTACTTCAGAGATGAACGAGTCACTCCTAGCCCCTTTTACCCCCGACGAGGTAACAGCTGCTCTTTTTCAAATGTACCCCTATAAATCTCCAGGACCTGATGGCATGTCCCCTATTTTTTTCCAATCTTATTGGTCTATTCTGGGTCCGGATATTATCTCTTGTGTTTTAGATTTCTTAAACTGTCATATATCTCATCCCGCGTTTAATCACACTAATATTGTGCTCATTCCTAAATGTAAAGTCCCTAATGATGTGTCTCAATTCCGTCCAATAGCCTTGTGTAATGTTATCTATAAAATTGCTTCTAAAGCTATTGCCAATAGATTGAAACCTTTTCTGGATTCTATAATTTCGTCCTCTCAGTCTGCATTCATCCCAGGGCGCCTTATCACGGATAACGTCCTTATCGCTTTTGAGACTAATCACTTTCTTAAGCTTAAGAAAAAAGGCAAACAGGGATTTATGGCGATTAAACTCGATATGAGCAAAGCTTATGACCGGGTCGAGTGGCACTTTTTAGAAAAGACCCTTCTTCGGCTTGGATTTGCTGGACGTTTTGTTAAGCTTATCCTTCTTTGTGTGTCTTCTGTCTCGTATTCTTTTGTTTTGAGTGGTAGTGTGTTTGGCTTTATCCGTCCTAGTCGGGGTCTCCGTCAAGGCGACCCCTTGTCTCCTTATTTGTTTCTTTTGTGTGCAGAGGTTTTTAGTTGTTTGTTACAGGATAAGGAGGTCAAGAATGAGCTTACGGGTATTGCCGTTTGCCGAGGTGCGCCTAATATTTCCCACCTATTCTTTGCCGATGATACTTTGATTTTCAGTCAGGCCTCGGTGGAGGCAATGAGGCAGGTTTTTTCAGTCTTGGATTGTTATGGACATGCTTCGGGCCAACTCATTAATACGGATAAGTCCTCAGTGGTGTTTAGCGGTAATGTCCCCCTTGAGCTGAAGGATGCTATCGCTGACATGTTCCACTTGCGAGTTGAGACCAGTTTTGATCGGTATCTGGGGCTACCTGCAGTTGTCGGACGAAGTAAAAGAGAGGTGTTCTCATCGATTCGTGATCGAATGTGGAAAAGCATCCAAGGTTGGAATGAGCGGTCCCTTTCTCAAGCAGGGAAGATGGTGCTTATTAAATCAGTCCTTCAGTCTATCCCGGCTTATTCGATGTCTTGTTTTAGGCTTCCGGATACTTTTCTTCGTGAGCTCGAAGGTATGTTGGCTGATTTCTGGTGGCACAATAAGGGGAACAGGAAAATTCATTGGGTGGCGTGGTCCAAGCTTTGTGTTCGGAAAGCTGAGGGGGGTTTGGGTTTCCGCTTTTTTCGGGTTTTTAATGATGCGTTACTTGCTAAACAATTATGGAGAATTATTAAGGTTCCGAATGCACTTATTAGCCGTGTATTGAGAGCTAAATACTTCGGATCTCTCTCCGAGTTCGACGTGCTACTTGGCCGTAATCCCTCATTTTCATGGCGGAGCATATTTGGTTCTTTAGCACTTTTGCAGGCTGGTTGTCGTTGGATGGTAGGCTCGGGACAAAATATTAAAATTTGGGAGGACAAGTGGATTCCCCGCCCTCTATCTTTTAAGCCTTTTTCGCCTAGATCAGATTTATCCCCAAACAACTTGGTCTCGGATTTAATTATGACAGAGACGGGCATGTGGAACGAAGCCCTTGTCCGCGAGACCTTCCTAAAAGAGGATGTTGACAGTATCCTATCAATCCCTCTTGGTTCTAATTCTCATGAGGACACCTTGGTTTGGCATTTTAACAATAATGGTCTTTTCTCCGTGAAATCCGCTTATCACCTTGCTGTGACTCTTAAATTGTTGAACAATCCAAGCTCACAGGGGCCTGGACCAGGCTGGCTTTTTATTTGGAAGCTGCCAATCCCGGAGAAATTCAAGCTGTTCGGTTGGAAGGTTTGCCACGATGCGATGCCGACCACCTTTAATTTGCAGCGAAGATGGTTGTGTGTCTCTGACGTTTGCTCACTGTGTTCTAGTCCAACAGAGGATTCTAAACATGTCTTAATAACTTGTCCGTTCGCTAGGCAAGTCTGGGCTTTATCCAACCTTCCGTGGCTTTACATTGATGTTTGGACTGATGATGCTGAATCTTGGGTCCGTAAGGTTTACTCCAAAGTTGATTTGAATGAGTTTATGCTTTTTCTAGTTATTTTATGGCAGCTTTGGACTAATCGTAATAAGCTAATAATGGAGAATATTAGAGTCCCCCCTACAGACGTGATCTCTGCCTCCAGGAACCTGTTCGTAACTCTCTCTTCGGTTCGGACGGAGATTACAGCAGCAGCTTCAGATCCAAAGGTGCAGGTGCGCTGGTCTCGTCCCCCTCTTGGCACAATCAAGATTAATTTCGACGGGGCTGTGTTCGGTGACGAAGGTAGTATCGGGATTGGCGTGGTGGCCCGTGATTATTGTGGTACGGTCTTGGCTTGGCTTTCACATAAGTTCATGATCCCGGGCGACTCCATCCACGCTGAAGCAGTGGCAGCTCGAGAAGCAGCCAGGTTGGCGGAACGCAAGGCCTGGGTTTCAGTCATTTTAGAGGGGGATTCCTCGCTCGTTATTAATGCGTTGAATAAGTCTGATCGTGACGTTTCCAGGATCTGTAATTTGATTTTGGATATCAAAGCCTGTTGTTCGTTTTTTAGTTCTATTAGCTTTAGCTTTGTTCGCCGTTCTGGTAACTCGGTGGCTCATCGACTCGCCCGTCACGCTCCGATCGATGTTAGTTCCTCTATTTCTGTTCCTTCTTTTGTTCGAAATGTAATTGAGGTCGAAGCCTCCTCTGTTTAGTGCAAGCAGCTTTGCTTTGTTTCAAAAAAAATAAAAAAGTAACAAAGTAATGGTAACAAATGTATATTTTGTCACTAAAATTCAATTTTTGGTGACAAAATATGATTTTGTTACCGAAATGTTACTTTTTAGTGATGATAATGATAATTCATTACAAAAAGCAATAGTTTGTTACCAAAAATCAAACTTTAGTGACCACAATGGATGTTTGTTACGGAAAACAAGTTATTGTTAACAAAAAAATATTTTTTAATTAGTAACAAATGGAAATATTAATTACAAATAATATAGTGCTGTCACTAAATAGTTTTTATTTGTGAAAACTTTGAAATTTGTTATGAAACTTTAGACATGATTTATAGAGTATTAAGATTTTTTAATAACCGCTTTGTGTCTTTGATGTCAATGGACTATTGAAACCCGTTTGGATGTGCCTTTTTTAGAGAAGAAATACTTATTTTTTGAACAGAAAAATAACACTTCAAAGAAAAAAATGTCTTTGGATGCGCATTAAAATTTTGTTAGTAATTTTGATTTTTAGCAATGTATTTTTATAGTGGCTAAAAAAATTAAAATTAGTAAAATTAATAAAATTTGCTCACATAATTTAATATATATATATATATATATATAGGGACACATAATCTTAGTTACAGTTAAATATCGGATAGGTAAAATATTCGGCATGCAACACATACGTACATATTACAAATATTTTTCAAAAGTTACAGTGAAAAAATTGACTAAATATTACGCAAATAGCTATTATACAATTTATTAAAAGTGCGAGCGCAATATGAAAGTGAAAATATATTCAAGAGTAAAAATATAACTTAGTTTGATAGTATGTTTACATAAATTATCTTTTTTCATAAGTTATCTTTTTTACGTAATATATATATATATAATAAAAAAATATTATTTAAAACTATTCATTAAATTATTTAATTTATAATCATCATATAAATTATATATAATTATTAATATTTTTATGAAGTCCTAAAAATTTGTTATTTATATGATATCCAATTTATAAGTGTCATATATTTTGATATATTATACCAATAAATATTTTTATATATTATAAATTTTGAAACAAATTTAATAAATTTTCACAAAATGAAAGTATTATTTTATCAATTATTATACAGACTATGGTATATTAAAGATTGTTATATTAAAAGTTATGAATATTATTCGTTAAGATTAGAATATGTATGAAAGACAAAATTATTTTTTAATTATTTATATGTATAGTACTACACAGGTATAGTACGCGTTTTAACAAACAAAGCTCTTATAATTATCTGAATTTATTTAATTAATACATAATTAATTAATTAAATTAAAATTAATCAATGGCGGTAGAAACCAAATAAGGATAATAAAACACCAAAACTTCCAGCAAAATATTAATTGGCGTAGTGGCGGGGCTTGGACAAACTATACATGAGGTTAGGAGTTCGAATCTCTCCAGCCACAAAGCAAAATATTATTTTTTTTGTAGTGGTATGACTTTTTGATACCATTAGGGAGTGAAGTTTGAAAAGAATTTCACAGATGGAGTTGAATCTTGGTGAACGGATTCA
>CM047879.1:1570968-1595456 GCA_026212405.1 Petrea volubilis
GAGGTATCAAGCCTCGAGGTATGCCCTGGACTTAGACGGGTGGTTATTCTGCATGTCTTCCTTAGCCCTCCGAGGAGGTGTTTAACCAATGCCTAAGCTCAAGAAATCCTTGAGGAAGTCCACCCAGGATGTTGCAAAAATCATAATGGTGCCAGATCGCTAGAAAAAAAGGTTAATCAAGAAGGCTATTTTTGGCCCACCTTGGTGAAAGACTGGATTGACTTCGTGAAGAGATACCCGGAATGTCAGAAACATTCCAATCTCTCTCATCAACCCACGACCTTAATGGCGAACGGAAAAATATCTTAGCCTTTCGGCCAGTGGGGGATCAACATCCTTGGCCAATTCCTGCCATCCTTAGGACAAAGTAGTTAATCATAGTGGTCGTTGAGTACTTCACCAAGTGAACCGAAGCCGAGGTTGTGACCAAAATCATTGATGTGGTCATAATTAGGTTCATCTGTTGGAATGTTTTCTATAGGTTTGGTCTTCCCCAAGTCCTCATATTGGACAATGGGACTCAGTTTCAAAGCAGAAAAATGCAAGACTGGTGTCAAAGCTTGTGGATTGAGCAGAGATTCAACTTTGTAGGGAATCCATGAGCCAATGAATAGGTCGAGGTCACCAAGAAAACAATCCTCCATAGCTTAAATACTGTGGTCAAGCAAAGGTGGAGTAACTGGATAAACGAATTGCCAGAAGTACATTGGGCATACCGGACCTCAACCCAAGCGACAACAGGTAAGCCCCTTTCTCCCTTGTTTACGGAACCGATGCTGTCTTCTCACAGAGGTCCTCCACGAATCGACCCATGTGACCTATTACAATGAATTCCCCAATGACGAAACTCACTCTCTCAAGCTCGACTTTCTCAACAATAAATGCCACGCCGGCTAAAAGTGCATGGAAAATGTTAGGGCCATAACAACTCGATCATACAATCGCTATATCCTTCCACGAAACTTCCAAGTTAGGGACTAAGTCCGCTAGAAGGTGGAAGTGTCCAAACACAAAAGGAAACTCAATCCTAATTGGAAAGGACCCTATTGTGTCGCCAAAATTTCTAAGCATAGCTCCTATCGTCTCAAGGCTCTCCAACTAAAAAAGCTCCCCCGACCATGGAACGCCACCAGCCTGAAGAAGTTTTATGTTTGAAGAGAAAATGTAAGAATGGGCTCTAACCTTGCCTCTATCATGACATTGTAATCCTCGACTTATGATCATCAATGAGAATGTAATATTTCAACTTCAGAATTTGTCTTAATATTCCAACTCCAGACTCTGTCGTTCTCTTTCTCCACGATTTAATGGCATAATCAAAATGATTTTTATCGAATGCGCACCTCTCTAGTTTACAATACCTTTACAATTACTCTTTTCAAAGAGCACACTTGTTTGATTTAGTTACAACTTTCTCCACGAGTAATTAAGTCTATACTTTTGTGTGATTCATGCTTATTCAAAGAAGCCAACTTCAAAGAAATTCCATACAGGAACATTTTCAAGCAGGCACAAAGTTTAATTCCATTCAAAAGGATCTACAAACAAGTGGGAAAGTTTCATTCCATGGTCAGAACTTTAGTACAATGTTTCAAAAAGGCCCTCTTAAAGCCCCAAGCTTGGGATGATACATCGATGAATTTGCTTTCAAAACAAAAAGATACACTTTTTCATTGGGGGTAGAGGGGAACAAATCAAGCAAACTTCACAACCTCCGAGCAACATCTTGGTCAACTTTGCTTGGGACATTACCTTGTGGGTTTCTTCTAAGGTCTTTTGGCCTGCCATCTTGGTCACTTTGCTCGGCGTTGTCATGCTCCTTAGGTTGCGCTAGCTACACAAGGAAGCTATCGCCCGCATCTAAGCCTTCAACAGCTATCTGCTGGGTACGCTCGCACACAGCCTCTAGGCTCGTTGCAACCTCGATAACTACCCTATGGGAGCAACCTCAAGGTCAATCACCACGAGGGCACGACTTTCACCAGCTATCCCAGTAGGGGCAACCCTCCCTCCTGCTCAAGGTTCTCTAATTATGCCGAGTGTGGTGATGTCAATATTCTCGCCATCCACCGCCTCGTGCTAATTGGCCAACCTTACCTACTCATCGATGATGGGGATAACCCAAGAAAACTCATTCTCCTTAATGAGTAATCCCTCAAGAACTCATCCTTTTGGACATCTAGCTTATCAACGTCAAATTCATCCTGAAAGCTATCTTGGTTAAAGGTCTGCTGGATTGCCTTCTCGAAGCCGTCTGCTAGGTTACTGCTGGGGCTGCACAAGTGCACACAATCACACAAGTAATATAAGATGAGTAGAGTGTCCAATCCCACAGGGATTGTGATTTAGCCCCGTGAAAGTGACTTGTATTATTTAGCTAAATTGACCAATTGTGGAGTGGGTTTTTCTAAATTAAAACTAATAAGACTACTCACGAATTAGAATTGTAACAAATACTCAATATGACCAAATTCAAGTGCAAAGTAGTTTCATTAACCTCATCCCTATTCCATTCTAATCCCAAGACTAAGTGATTTCGTTATTGTGTGAAGCAAGAAACTCATGTATCCATATTCTCTCTCGACCATCATGGAATTATCTTATACAATCCTCTCTAGGCCTAACATTAATCCAAGCACTAGAAAGCATTTGCAAAAGATTCAACAACGCCATAAGGGCTCAATTAATATTAAATTCATTCTCATACAATTTTAATATCAATTGATCTTGTTTAAATCAGAGCAACAATCACGAATCATCTCTCAACCTCATCGTAGATTCTTAATTCAATAATTAGGGGTGATCAAACCCTAACCAAGCATTATAATCGTTAAATAAGATTTACGAAATCATTCACATACATGGGATTTTTATAGAATAGGGAATAGGAAAATTACACCATCCTTACACGTCATAAATGATTTAGTTCATGATGAATTTAAAAACAAGAACGAAGTATGAAAAAGAATGCATAAAGAAATAAAACTTGTTTGGTGGAGAATCTAAGTGTAAACTTCCCTCTAAAGGTTGTTCTTGACTTCGCCTTCGATCTCTTCAATCATCGTCTTGAGAAGGTAACAAAAACTAGCTAAAAATCGAAAGATGAATTGTTCCAATCTCTGAAAACCTACGAGAAAATGTAATACTCAAATTTTGTCTGTATCTAGAATTAAAAGGGGCAGAAATCCACCAAGAAATTCTTTCCTAATCACAGTCCTAATCAAACAAGGAAAATTTTTAATTGTTGTCGCGGACTTTGCGTACGTACCCAAAATATTTTGTGCACATACGCAAAACATACAGATTCACTTTTCCTCATGATGACTGAAACTGGGTACATACTCGAAATATCTTGCGTATGTACTCATTTATACAAACTTGTTTCTTCTCTGGATGGCTTTAATTAGGTTGATATCGAAAATATCTTGTGTAAATACGCAACTCCTGACTTCAATTTTTCGTGTCCTTTATGGTATTTTGCCCTTCTAACTCAAATTTGCCCAAAAGAAGGCCCGAAGAGGGAAAAATACGTGATAAGTCCAACAAAATAAATACCAAAATCAAGTTTTATTTTAGACTTATCAATTGCGGCACTCTTTCTTCAGGTACGCCAGTTTGAACATAGGACCCTCCATAAAGCAACGTACTACGCCCTTCTTGATTTAGGGATGGCTGCAGATGTGCTCTAGCCTATTTAGTTTATCATCAGCCAGATCAACTATGACCTTCTGATTCTCCTTCTTGAGGGCAACCATCTCCTCCCCCATCTTCTTCATCTCCTCCCAGCCCTCTTTTAGTCTTGCAACTTGCCGCTCGACATTGACCCTTTGCTCATCCAATTGCTTGCTATAGTTCTTTGACATCGAGATCCACTTGCCTAGATCGTCCATCAACTTAGCAATCTTAATGGGGTAGTCGGCTAAGTCTCGTTCCAGCTCCTGGTAGTGATTCTTGTAGAATTCCATCCTCCAAAAGATGTGAAAACCCAACTGGGGTAACCTCTGCGTAGATACACGCAGGTTATCAAAAGATAACGAGTAGAAGCTTACCCCATGGAGTGTGACCATGTAGCTCTTCTCGAGCTGGCGATTGCTCAAGCGCACTATGGACTCATTTTCGCCTTGAAATTGCGAGTAGAGGTTTAGCCTCCAAATTACGTCCTTATCTCCACCTGCCATGGTGGTGAGCTCTTCCCTGCTGATGTTGCTGAACCTCGCCTCCACATGCCAGGGGGAGTTCAACATCTGCATCTTCATGGTGGATAAAGATTGTGCAAGGCCTTTAGGAGAGTGCCTTGAAAAATCACAAGGCCCATGCCCGATTATTGAGTATTTCTTGAGTCCGAAGCTTTGTTCAACTTTTGCGGCCTCTTTTTCTTCTTTGGAGGTTCTTCCTCTGCCATGTTCTTCCCCTTGCCCTCACATTTGAGTAGCTCTTTCCTCTTGTTTGCTTGCTCAGGACTGGGCTCGTAGATGACTACTAGAGGAAGTATTGCCTTGGAAAAGTGTGTATCTCAATCAGTAGGGACCCCTCCAAATTGAGGAGTCCATTGGTCCAATTGGCCCGATTTTTTCCTTTGTTGTGAGTTAAGCTATTAGTTTTGGTGGAGGCACTGGAAACCTTTGTAGGACGATTAGTGGGCCCCTCGATGACTACCTCTTCAACAACTGCTTGCTTAGTTATGGGGGCGGACACAGGTTGAGTGGGGCGAACCGGTAGCCGAAGCCTCCCATTAGAGCAATAATTTGGCTGGCCCTCGACATCTCCAACAACTTGAGATTTGCATTCGAGGAGAAACATATTAAATAACATATTTTGATGGTACAAACAGGTGATCAAAGTAATCCTATGTTTACCTAGATTTATAGGATTCTATTCGAATCTGGCCAGCTCAACTGAGAATTTGTTCATTCAAAAGTTGATCACGGCATGGTCCGTGAGAGCCTTTTCGAGCATTAACCCACTCAAGGCCTATCGTTGGTCTCATCCTCCCTGCTAAGGATACAAACTTGGCAGTGTTGAACTTTCTCCTCACATTCCACTCCCCATCATTCTTGATATATACCCATTTCTCTTACCAATCTACCCCACGAGAGAAGGTGAGGGTATTGAGGAGTTTTTGCCCATTCTTTGTTGAAACAAAGAAAACCCTCGATTATACTCGGGGTTGTTTTTAGTGGTTGACCTAGTGGAGGCACTCAACTAGAACAAGAAATCAGTGCTTCCCATGGTCGTCAACTCCTTGTAGCACAGCATGTAGATCACAAACAACCAGATTAATTAATATGAGTTGGAGAGCAGTTATGCTAGATAGATTTCAAGCACATTCAAGATGTTGTCTACTTCATATGAAATGGGGAACTAGAGTCCTCAAACCAGTAGATAATAGCCAAACATCCCCAAGGAGGGCATGTATTCTTTTGGGGAGACTGGCGAGTAAGTAGGCCCAATGAAGAAGTCCAAGCACAACCGCTACCATTCCAAGGATTCGAGAGCTAATTATATCTCTGAGTAGTGGAGCAAGGTCTTGCTCGAGCCCGCTACGGCTTGCCCCCTAGGCCCTCGTCAATCTCATTCTCCTCGAATTTCAATTCATCCTCCTCTCCTTAGTTGTTTTCCCCACCCTCCTGCTCAGACTCAGGCTCATCCCTCATGCGAAGGTTGGACCTAGGGATGGCAATTCGGGTGGGTCGAGTGGGTTCGGCTTGGGTTGAGGTAGGGGTATAACACAAAATCTCGCAATCCTAACACAACCCATGATCTGTCAAACCCACGAGACCTCAACCCTAACCCAACTTGGTTGGGTTCGTGTCAACCCGGGTTGACAAGTTTTAAATAAAAATTCCAACTTTTCTAATGAAAAAATTAAAATAATTATAATTTACTAGTTAAAAGTTGATTTTTTCCCCCTAATTTTTTATTTGGCTAACTATACTATATATACATTTATTTTGTATGCACTATAAGTGATGTGCCAGGTGCTACCTAGTCACGCTACGGCAGCAGGCACCCCCACCTGTGGGAAAGTGTAGCCCTCAATACGGCTGACCACCCTCGAACGCGCTCTTACGCTAGCGGCTCTTAGAGTGGCCTCAAGATACATGCGCTATCCGAGGGACCCTCGAAACAACCCATGGCCCTCGAAAGATGTCCAACCCCGTTCTAAGGGCGCGAGGAGCTTGTTGGCGTAAGAGGCTCTCGAACGCACCCGTACCAAGGGCAAAATCCAGTACTTGGCTGTTGTTTTGCTTGACGCCTAACAAGGATAAATCCAGCTGGCATCCACTGATGGATCCAACCTACCGCCACCTAACACGCCCTAGTGGCACATGGCTCCATCCCATCAGTCTCCAGCGCATTAAATGCCAAGTCATAAATACAATCCTAGGTCATAAATGCCAAAGATACACATTGACTGCCAATAAAGCCCCTCATTAATAAGAAGTGAGAGCAGCCGCTAATGGGAATCATGAAGGGAACAAAAGGCACATGCCGGTATGGCTCATGCCAGAAAACGGACACGAACCCCATCAACCATGTCATATCCGAGCTCCTTACTCTCATATAAAAACTAAACTGGCTCTCCACCCAAGGGTAAGGAAATCGTAAGATTCTCACACTTTTGATAAGTAAGAGAGCTTTTCATACACTATTCATCATCTTCTCCAAACACGACTTGAGCGTCGGAGAGCCTACGCTGGGGCAAAATCGGCTAGTCTCACGTGCGTTCCCCCCTCTTTGACAGGTGGGCCAACAGAATTATCATTCGGAGCTCTTCAAACCCCGACACGTGGTCGAACCAAAAACCGACCGCATCAATAAGAAAGTACCCCTTCACTAAGTCTATTGAAAATTTTGTGGCAGATAGATTTTTACATTTTGTCACAGTTTTAGAATATCAACACATTATGTGATGATTAATGATAGAATTCAATGTAAATAAAACTAAATCAACAATTAGTAACAAGACATTTACTAACAAATTTGTTACAAATGAAATGTAGTGTGACGACCCGGTAATCTGTAATATTTAAATAATTGATTTAAAATCTTTTGCTTCTTGTAAATGTTATTATTACTTGTTGTTTTCAAATTTTCGTCTGCTTTTGCGATTAACTTACAATTTGAACGGTAAAGTGTCAATTTTCGAACTTTCTATGCCCTAAATTGCAATTTTCAAAAATATAACTAAAATATTCTTAATTTCTGAGAAATATACATATAATTTCAGATTTATAAACATTAAATTTCATAATTTTGGAATTTTTCTAAATTAATTATGAATTTTCGAATTTTATGCCCAAAAACCCTAATTTATGCCCTAAAACCCTAATTTTCAGTTTTTACAAAATAAATAAATACAAATTCGAATTTTTAATAAAATAAAGATATGATTTCAGATTTTATAAGATGAGGACAATCAAAATCAGATTTTATCAGATTTTATTTGATTTTATTTGATTTTGTGTTAATATTTTATTAAAATATCCTACACTAATATAAGATGAATTTCTTCTAGAAATTGTGCATTTGTGTGGTCTTCCATTCATCTAGATTCATGAATTATGGATTAGGGTTACACCAAGGCTAGAATAGAGGAGGGAGGTGGAAGATTTTATTTAATTTGGCATTTAATTCTATGCCTAGTTGGGAGATTTGCATTAAATGGAAAGATTTGCATTTATTAAACCTTGGTCCCCAAGTCTTGCCTTCTACCCTCATTCTCCACTATAAATAGGACCTCCCACACACTTCCCCATCCCCAAAAACGTCCTCACACATACACACACTATACTCTCTCTATTTTCTTCCACAAACACACAAATCCCGCCTAAAAACACACCCCCTCACTTACTCTACTCTCAACACCCAAAACACTTCTTATGTATAGCCTATCTTCCACCCACATATATGTACACACAAGCCCTTCTATTTTCATCCATATATACCTATAAAGCCTTCTATATCCTCTCTTTTTCCCTAAAAACATTTCAAGGTAGGAGTATTGTTTAATTTCATGAGTAAAGTAGGAATTTAAGTATCTTGTAAGTTTTAGATATTTTATGCTTTCATTTTCATTATAGTATTATGTGAAATTATGTGTCTACGTGCACCTATTCAAACACACACGCACCTTATGGGGTTGAATGATATTTCTACTCAACCGTCGCGTTGACTCCTCCTTTCCAATACTTTTTAGACAGAAATGAGATAGCGGATCAGAGTGGCGCAGCGGAAGCATTTGGAAGCTTTTTACACGATATAGTTACTTTTCTATTCTTTTGAAAATTGTGACTTTTGTATTTTGTACAAATTATATGTGAAAATAATTATTTATACAACTATGAAAATATTACCGTTGCGCGTTTCTATCCAATTTTATTTTATAAAATAAAAGGGTATTTTTTCGGGTCGTGACAAATGGTATCAGAGCCGCTTGCCAGCCGGAATACTGGGAGCTAAGTGCTCTGTGGGGCAAAGTGCTACGCATACGGGAGCCACCGCTTGAGCCCGCAGAGCAAATGTTACGTCTTGAGCCCACGAGGCCAAGTGCTATGTATTGAAAGTCTTGAGCCCACGAGGCCAAGTACTATATGTCTTGAAAGTCTTGAGCCCATGAGGCCAAGTACTACTTCTTGAATGTTTTGAGCCTGCGGGGCAAAGTGCTACGTGTGCGGGAGTCGCCTCTTGAGCCCACAGGAGCCACCTCTAGAGTCCCGACGCCTGGCAGATGGTATTGGTATGTGTGACTTTTGCTACAAAACTTCTAGTGTATCTATTGAATTTTGTATTTGATTGGAATATATTTTGGGTTCTAAACTCTTTTGTGAAAGCATATTTTTGGAAAAATACCCTCAACTCTTTTACAAAATAAAGTTGAATTTCGAGGACGAAATTCTTTTAAGGAGGGGAGGATGTGACGACCCGGTAATCTGTAATATTTAAATAATTGATTTAAAATCTTTTGCTTCTTGTAAATGTTATTATTACTTGTTGTTTTCAAATTTTCGTCTGCTTTTGCGATTAACTTACAATTTGAACGGTAAAGTGTCAATTTTCGAACTTTCTATGCCCTAAATTGCAATTTTCAAAAATATAACTAAAATATTCTTAATTTCTGAGAAATATACATATAATTTCAGATTTATAAACATTAAATTTCATAATTTTGGAATTTTTCTAAATTAATTATGAATTTTCGGATTTTATGCCCAAAAACCCTAATTTATGCCCTAAAACCCTAATTTTCAGTTTTTACAAAATAAATAAATACAAATTCGAATTTTTAATAAAATAAAGATATGATTTCAGATTTTATAAGATGAGGACAATCAAAATCAGATTTTATTAGATTTTATTTGATTTTATTTGATTTTGTGTTAATATTTTATTAAAATATCCTACACTAATATAAGATGAATTTCTTCTAGAAATTGTGCATTTGTGTGGTCTTCCATTCATCTAGATTCATGAATCATGGATTAGGGTTACACCAAGGCTAGAATAGAGGAGGGAGGTGGAAGATTTTATTTAATTTGGCATTTAATTCTATGCCTAGTTGGGAGATTTGCATTAAATGGAAAGATTTGCATTTATTAAACCTTGGTCCCCAAGTCTTGCCTTCTACCCTCATTCTCCACTATAAATAGGACCTCCCACACACTTCCCCATCCCCAAAAACGTCCTCACACATACACACACTATACTCTCTCTATTTTCTTCCACAAACACACAAATCCCGCCTAAAAACACACCCCCTCACTTACTCTACTCTCAACACCCAAAACACTTCTTATGTATAGCCTATCTTCCACCCACATATATGTACACACAAGCCCTTCTATTTTCATCCATATATACCTATAAAGCCTTCTATATCCTCTCTTTTTCCCTAAAAACATTTCAAGGTAGGAGTATTGTTTAATTTCATGAGTAAAGTAGGAATTTAAGTATCTTGTAAGTTTTAGATATTTTATGCTTTCATTTTCATTATAGTATTATGTGAAATTATGTGTCTACGTGCACCTATTCAAACACACACGCACCTTATGGGGTTGAATGATATTTCTACTCAACCGTCGCGTTGACTCCTCCTTTCCAATACTTTTTAGACAGAAATGAGATAGCGGATCAGAGTGGCGCAGCGGAAGCATTTGGAAGCTTTTTACACGATATAGTTACTTTTCTATTCTTTTGAAAATTGTGACTTTTGTATTTTGTACAAATTATATGTGAAAATAATTATTTATACAACTATGAAAATATTACCGTTGCGCGTTTCTATCCAATTTTATTTTATAAAATAAAAGGGTATTTTTCCGGGTCGTGACATGTAGCATAGAAAACTATATTTGTAATTGGTTCGTTACTAAAAGGTATACATTCTTGTAGTAATGGTCGGCTACATACAAAATACATGTTTGGAATTTGCATTAGAAATTAATGAGTTCATTTCCTACTCTAGTTTATTTAACTTTTATTTATAATATACTTTAAAAATATTTGATAAAAAAATTTCATTCAATATTAAAATAAATCAATATAAAACTTCAATGAATGTGAATAAAAAATTAAAGGAAGAAGAAGATGATAACTAATAGAATTATAGTTTTTCATTCAAATTGACTTTCCACTTATTTAGAAGATTTAATGATCTCTTATGTTTAAACATCTAAGAGTTTTGTGTGTTTAATAATTAAAAAAATTCCTTATTCTCTTTTTTATAATTTTTCCTATAGTATGTTATTAATGATTAATTATAACCCATCAAAATGTTATGATGTATAATTTAAACATAATATATTTTTCTCTGAAGGAGAGGAAAAGGAGAAAAAAAGATTTAAAAAAAATGATTTCGGTTGGGTTGGGTCGAGTTAGCTCGGGTTATCGATTAACCCATAAAAGTATTCGGGTTGTCCGGGTAATCCACGAGTCAACCCAACCCAACCCAACCCATATTTTTTAACTCACTTTCGGGTTTAACCAATTTTCAACCCACCCCATAAACTCTCAACCCTAACTTGCTATTTTCGTGTTGAGTTCGTGTTTGGTTAGAAATTGCCACCCCTAGTTGGAACTAAACGACTTCTCTACTCCTGAATGAGCCTTTACACTAGCACGTTCAGGAGTGGGGGGACTAATGATACGAGATATCTCACACACATCCACAGAAACCTCCCAATCTCCGCCACGTGTACTTTAGAGTCATGTGACCTGAAACCAATCACATGGGCCACCGAGGCCTCGACATGATATGGCAATCGAGCAGAGAACCTACTCCGAGGATATTCCACAATTTGAGTGACTTCAATTTCGCCAGCCCCACGGCATTGAAAAGTACACATTAAGTAGGAGATACAATAAGTACCCTGGCACTGTTTCTTATGACACACACTATGGTTCCTTCTAGACAAAGCACCCACACACCCAACTACCTTGGTAGATATGTTGTCCCCTTAATACAGTTGACCATCATGCCATAGGTGCTTCAAAGCCCTCCACCTTAGCCCTAATCCTCTAGTTGAGCGGGATTATCCCTCACTTATAAATACTTTGGAGAAATTCTCCATAAAGATAAATACTCTTTACATATCGAAACTATGATTGAGTATTTTCTCATATTCACTTATATTCTCATACACTTGTTGACTTAAGCATCGGAGGCTCTTCACCAGGGACACTGTGGCACCCCTTCCGCTAGGATCTTCCTATACGATTGGAGACCACCGACGATCGCACTAAGCACAAATTTTGAAATTTACTGCCAGTACAAACGCCTAACTCAACAATACGCAGTAGAGGTAGAGTAAAATATGCAACATGGATAATATGTATATCTATGTTTAGTACAACCAAGTAGCGCAACCGAGTACAACATCAAAATAGCCAATTAGTGGCATCAAGTAGCAAACTACGGATTATACATCAAGACAAAGCAAAATGAAGTCTAATATAAACAACGGGAGGAGCGGCTACCATCCTATACACTCCCATCCTATAGTCATCCTCCGGCTGTACGTAGAAATTGGTTTCACGGAATGGTATCATATAAAACGTTCCATCGACGGTCCGTTCCGCCCGATAAAATTCCTCTTATAAGTACCTGGGCCCAAACTTCCCAAGGGCGTCCCCAAGGGTAAACGGAAATATAACGGAACAGATATGGCTCACAACTTGGCAATAAAGCAATAACTTATTTTTTTCACCCGGGATACATAGAAATATAATTAAAATATGATATCCCAAAGGTGTCAAAAATCATTTCGGGACAGATACAATTGGCAATATCAGAGAATGCAATACTTTTGAAAATAACTTGTCTTATATGTGTGGAAAACATTTTCCAAAAGATTTGATAGCATAAATTCAATAAGGTAGGCTATACGAATAATATTTATATCATATAGTTCAAAGCCCCAGAAAGGAATTGACAAAGCACTCACCTTAGGAGTTTATCAAGTTTATAGATTTATTTCGGCTAGATCAACTTGACTTCCTCGTTCAAGAGTGTGTGAGGGAAATAAGGGAGTATATGGAAGGCTAATAGGGATATATGTATAAAAAATAAAGGTTTTATGGATGTATATATAGGTGGGGAAGATATGCTATAAATAGGGAGTGTTTTGTGTGTTGAGAGTGGAGTGAGTGTGGGTGGATGTTTTTAGGAGGGATTTTGTGTTGTGTTTGTGTTTGTGTGATGGAAATGAAGATCACCCCCCTCCTATTTATAGTTGTTGGCCAAGAAACAAGATTATTTTATTAGATTTTATCTTGTTAATTAATGTGATCTTCCAACTAGGCTTATCATTAATTATGTTCACACCTAAGTGTGGTTGTAAGTTACACAGTGTTACCCTAAATAATATGAGTTGTACCCTAAATTATATTATGTGTTAGCCTAAAATGATGATTCAAGCCCTAAACTCATTAGAATGCTCCAAGTATAAGATTTGCTAGATTCACCAAATAAATGTTGGAAGATATTTTAATAAAATATTAACACAAAATCAAATAAAATCTGGTTTTTATTGTACTAATCTTATAAAATCTGAAATCATATCTTTATTTCATTAAAATTCGAATTTGTACTTATTTATGTTTGTAAAAATCGAAAATTTGGGTTTTAGGGCATAAAATTAGGGTTTTAAGGCCTAAAATTCGAAAATTCATAAATAATTTAGAAAAATTCCAAAATGATGAAATTTGATCTTTATAAATCTGAAATTATATGTATATTTTCCAGAAATTAAAAATGTTTTAATTATATTTTCAAAAATTGCAATTTAGGACAAAAGATTTCAAAAATTGTGTTAGAATGTCAAATTCGTTTAAAATTTGGAAAATCATGTAATTATCACCTCACATAATTCACATATAAAAGAAGGATCATACAAAACATGAAATATTAGAAAGCATGCGTGTATATTATAAGAACCGGTTTATATCGTTGTTAGACCAAAAATCGGGATGTCACAACTCTCTCCCCTTAAAAGAATCTGGTCCCCAGATTCCTACCTGATTGAATAGCTCTGGATAATATTTACGTATTTTCTCTTCGGGTTCCCAAGTTACCTCTTCGACTTGATGGTTTTTCCATAGTACCTTGACGAGGGGAATTTTCCGATTTCTTAACTCTTGGAACTTTCGATCTAAAATGCGAATAGGTTTTTCTGTATAGGTAAGGTTGGGTTCAAGGGGTATGTTTTCAGGTGGAAGGATATGGGTTTCATCAGGGTAGTATTTTCGGAGCTGAGATACGTGAAATACGTTATGGATTCCTGTTAGGCTAGGTGGTAAGTCTAGTCGATATGTAACTTCTCCTATTCGCTCTATGATCTCAAATGGTCCAACATACCTGGGATTCAATTTTCCTCCTTTACCAATCCTTGTAAATCCCTTCCTTGGAGAGACTTTAAGGAATACTCGATCCCCGACTTCAAACTCCAGTTTTCTTCGTCGTTTGTCCGCATAACTCTTTTGTCGATCTTAGGCAGCCTTCATCTTTTGTTTGATAATTTGCACTTTGTCAATTGCATCTCGGATGAGTTCAGGTCGTACTGCTCTATGTATTCCATCCTTTGTCCATCTCCATTCATCCAAGTCCCAATATAGCGGTGATCGACACTTTCTTCCATACAAAGCTTCATATGGTGCCATCTGTATTGAAGCTTGATAACTATTGTTATAAGCAAATTCAATCAAGGGCAAGTGCTTATTCCAGCTGTCACAAAATTCCAATACGCACATTCTCAACATGTCCTCCAAATAGGCTATCAATCTTTCTGTCTGCCCATCCGTTTGTGGATGTGAAGCTGTACTGAATTGCAATTTAGTGCCCATATGCCTTTGTATGCTTTGCCATAATCTAGATGTGAACTTAGGATCCCTGTCTAAGATGATACATGTAGGAATGCCGTGGAGTCTCGTCATCTCACGGTGGTAAAGTTCTGCTAAAGTTTCTACTCGATCAGTTGTTTTAACTGGCAGAAAATGTGCTGACTTGGTTAACCTATTCACGATTACCCATATGCTATCATATCCACCTCTTACCTTAGGTAATCCTACTAGAAAATCTATAGTAACTTGATCCCATTTCCATGTTGGAATCGGTAATGGTTGTAACATTCCTCCTAGCTTTTGGTGTTCTCCTTTGATCTTTTGACACATCAAACATCTTCTTACAAAGTCTGAGATATCTGTCTTCATACCATTCCACCAATAATATTGTTTAAGATCTCGATACATTTTTGTTCCTCCTGGATGAACGGTATATGGTGTCTTATGAGCTTCTTCTAAAATCTCTTTTTTCATTTCTTCAGGTATACATATTCTGCCCTTATAACGTAAAATCCCCATATCATCAATCCCATATTTCTCATTTGTACTTTCCCCTACCTGGGTAATTTGCTTCTGACTCCACTTATCCTTTGCTTGCTTTTCCCGAATCTTGGTGACTAGCTCCGATTGAATAGTTAGATCTGCTATTTGAGCATGAGTCTTTATGATAAAATTACTTTTAGATACCCCAATTCCACTGCTTAATTGTGCTAATCCGGCTTTTCTACTAAGAGCATCGGCAACTAAATTGGCTTTCCCGAGGTGATATTGGATTTTACAATCACAGTCCTCCAAGAATTCCAGCCATCTTCTTTGTCTCATGTTGAGGTCCTTCTGAGTGGGTAAGTACTTTAAGCTTTTGTGATCTATATACACCTCAAAGGTTATCCCATACAGATAATGTCTCCACTTGGCCAAAGCAAATATAATTGCTGCTAACTCCAAATCATGGGTCGGATAATTACACTCATGAGAACGAAGCTTTCGTGATGCGTAAGCAACCACTTTCCCATTTTGCATTAACACACACCCCAAACCTTCTCTAGATGCATCAGTGTAGACAGCAAAATTTTCATTTCCTTCAGGTAGTGTCAGCACTGGGGCGGTGGTTAAACGTCTTTTTAATTCTTGAAAACTAGCTTCGCACTTTTCATTCCATTGGCAAGGAGAATTCTTGCGAGTAAGTTGAGTTAAGGGCTCTGCAATTTTTGAAAAATTTTGTATGAATCGCCGATAGTAACCTGCTAAACCCAGAAAACGTCTTACTTCAGTTGGAGTCTTCGGGCGCTTCCAATTATTAACAGCTTCCACCTTGGAGGGATCGACTTCAATTCCGGTCTTGGAAATTATATGCCCTAAAAATGAAACAATTTCTAACCAAAAGTCACACTTACTAAATTTCGCATATAATTTGTTTTCTCGTAATGTCTGTAGAACAATTCGCAAGTGTTCCGCATGCAGTTCTGGAGTCCTTGAGTATACCAGGATGTCATCAATGAAAATAACCACAAATTGATCCAAATATGGTCGAAAGACCCGGTGCATCATATCCATAAAAGCTGCTGGTGTATTGGTCAATCCAAAAGGCATAACAACAAATTCAAAATGCCCATATCGAGTATTAAATGATGTTTTAGGAATATCTTCCTCTTTAACTCTAAGCTGATAATATCCTTGTCTCAAATCCAATTTAGAATATACTTGTGATCCTTGTAGAAGGTCAAATAGTTCTTCTATGTGTGGGAGTGGATATTTATTCTTCACAGTCATCCGATTTAACTCCCGGTAATCAATACACATCTGAAGTGACCCATCCTTCTTTTTAACAAATAGCACTGGCGCTTGCCATGGTGATGTACTCGGCCGAATATATCCGCTTTCTATTAATTCTTCAAGTTGCTTCTTTAACTCTTTCAATTCAGCTGGGGCCATTCGGTATGGTGTTTTTGAATAAGGTTCGGCTGCTGGTATAGTGTCGATCACAAATTCTATTTCTCTCTGAGGAGGTAATGAATTCAGCTTTTCTGGGAACACATCTTGGTATTCGTTTACAACGGGAACTTCCTCTCTCTTTATTTGGTCCTTTGGTTTGTTGAGCAAATAGGCAATGAATCCTACTGCTCCCTTCTTGATACACTTCTTTGCTTCAACGAAGGAGATAAGAGAAATGGTTTTGGATAAACTAAGGGGGATTATTGGCCTAGGTGAGTTTTCCTTTCCCAAAATAATCCTCTTAGCAAAACAGTCTAGTTGGGCCTGATGTTGATACAACCAATCCATCCCAAGGATTATATCGTAGTTTTGAATAGGAAGCTCTATTAAGTCAGCGGGATATGTTTTTCCTTCAATTTTTACTGAACATCCTTTTAGAACCCGATTAGTAAGATAACTAGATCCTAAGGGGGTGCTAACTTCAAAATTATAAGATAAAGGTTCTAGTAATAGCCCCAATCGATTCACAGATTCCATAGATACGAAAGAATGAGTAGCTCCAGGATCATATAGTATTTTCACAGAAGTGTTTAAAATTTGAGCCGTACCTTCCACTATTGCAGTTGGATCGGGTCCTTCATCTGCCTCTAGAGCGTAAGCTCTAGCTTTTACTTTTGGCCTTCCGGCAGGTGGAACTTGGGTCCTTCCTTCTTGAGTTGGACTAAGGATATTAGGGTTTCAGGCTTTCGGGCACTCTTGAATCATGTGTTGATCACTACCACATGCTACGCATTTTCCATTCTTTTTCCAGCAGTTTGCCTCTACGTGGCTAGGATGTCCACAGTAGTTGCATCCAATTCTTTCCCTGCCTCCAAGTTGGTTAACATTCTGATTTCCTTCGGTGCGGAGGCGCTTATTGTTCTTGCATTGGTTTGTCTGAGTTGTCCTCCACCCCCCGGACTAGGTGCCTTATTCTTGCTTACATTGTTAGTTATTTGTTTGATTTCCTGAATTTCTGCCTCAACAACCATGGACTTACTGACAGCCTGTGTATATTCCTCAATGTCGGTCGCCATTAACGCCCATCGGACTTCAGGCCGCAAACCTTGGATGAATCGTTTGGCTTTTCGCCTTGCATCATTCATTATATGTGGTGCATACTGTACCAAACGAGCGAATTTGGCCTCATATTCCGCATATAGTAAGGATCCCTTGAATCAAATCCATAAATTCTTTTTCTCTTGCATCCCGAACTACTTGGGGTATAAATTTATCAGAAAACTCCTTCAGAAAATTTGTCCAAGTTACAGGGGTTTGGTTGGCATTCCATCTTTGTTCCACGAGCTTCCACCAGTTGTGGGCTGCTCCTTCCATCAAGAATACGGTGAACTCCACTTGTTCCTTTTCATTACAACGCAAAACCTTAAAGATCTTGGTAAATGCTGCTACCCAGGATTCAGCCTTTTGATCGTTCGGCTCCCCATAGAATTTTGGTGGGTTGAAGCGCAGGAAGCGATCTAACATCCTATCATCCGACTGGTGATTTTGATTTTGTTGGCTAATTTCTCTCCAAACTCCAACCATTTGGCTAAGAATATCATTATTATTTCCTTGGTTTGGAACATGATTTTCTTCTGGGTCCAACCTTGTCGTGGGTCCTTGATGACGGCTTCCTTGGGGTTGTGTTACAGTAGGGTGAGTTGGTTCTGGGGTCGGTTGGGAGTGTAAGAGCGTACGCGTAGCTCCTTTTTGTGGCGCCATCAAAATTCTAAGTGTTACGGATTCAAATCTAGGGAATAATTATCAAAACATGATTATCACATAAAGTTATGCACAAACTTTACTACATCATGTATATAATATGGGATTGCATATTCGATAATCACAAACAGAGCACATATACACATAGTGATTCGGTCAGAAGAAAGACTAGATGTATGCATGCTTACCTATATATAACACATGGTTATAACCTAAACCTAGGCTCTGATACCACCGCTGTGGCACCCCTTCCGCTAGGATCTTCCTATACGGTTGGAGACCACCGACGATCGCACTAAGCACAAATTTTGAAATTTATTGCCAGTACGAACGCCTAACTTAACAATACGCAGTAGAGGTAGAGTAAACTATGCAACATGGATAATATGTATATCTATGTTTAGTACAACCAAGTAGCGCAACCGAGTACAACATCAAAATAGCCAACTAGTGGCATCAAGTAGCAAACTACGGATTAGACACCAAGACAAAGCAAAATGAAGTCTAATATAAACAACTGGAGGAGTGGCTACCATCCTATGCACTCCCATTATTCTGATTCTGAGGCAATGAACAGAAAGAAACGAGGGGTTAAGTCCAAATGACTTAGTGAGGCCACATATAGATAGAAATATATTTGACTGAAAATGAGACTCAAAACAGTTAAATCATAATAAAGTGCACGTAGTGTGAAATGTAACTTGATAATAATAATTGAACTGAGTAATACGGATAGTGAGCCCAAGACGGAGTCTCCAACCTTATGGCTACCCAAAACAGATAAATCATAATAGAAACTCTTATGCCTCCCTTGTTGAGAAGCCACCTCGACACTAAACAAGACGGAGATGTATCACGCGTCCGTGCAATACATCGCTCCAATCCCTACTATTGTCATCCTCCGGCTGTACGTAGAAATTGGTTTCACGGAATGGTATCATATAAAAGGTTCCATCGACGGTCCGTTCCGCCCGATAAAATTCCTCTTATAAGTACCTGGGCCCAAACTTCCCAAGGGCGTCCCCAAGGGTAAACGGAAATATAACAGAACAGATATGGCTCACAACTTGACAATAAAGCAATAACTTATTTTTTTCACCCGGGATACATAGAAATATAATTAAAATATGATATCCCAAAGGTGTCAAAAATCATTTCGGGACAGATACAACTGGCAATATCAGAGAATGCAATACTTTTGAAAATAACTTGTCTTATATGTATGGAAAACATTTTCCAAAAGATTTGATATCATAAATCAATAAGGTAGGCTATACGAATAATATTTATATCATATAGTTCAAAGCCCCAGAAAGGAATTGACAAAGCACTCACCTTAGGAGTTTATCAAGTTTATAGATTTATTTCGGCTAGATCAACTTGACTTCCTCGTTCAAGAGTGTGTGAGGGAAATAAGGGAGTATATGAAAGGCTAATAGGGATATATGTATAAAAAAAGGAAGGTTTTATGGATGTATATATAGGTGGGGAAGATATGCTATAAATAGGGAGTGTTTTGTGTGTTGAGAGTGGAGTGAGTGTGGGTGGGTGTTTTTAGGAGGGATTTTGTGTTGTGTTTGTGTTTGTGTGATGGAAATGAAGATCACCCCCCTCCTATTTATAGTTGTTGGCCAAGAAACAAAATTATTTTATTAGATTTTATCTTGTTAATTAATGTGATCTTCCAACTAGGCTTATCATTAATTATGTTCACACCTAAGTGTGGTTGTAAGTTACACAAGTGTTACCCTAAATAATATGAGTTGTACCCTAAATTATATTATGTGTTAGCCTAAAATGATGATTCAAGCCCTAAACTAATTAGAATGCTCCAAGTATAAGATTTGCTAGATTCACCAAATAAATGTAGGAAGATATTTTAATAAAATATTAACACAAAATCAAATAAAATCTGATTTTTATTGTCCTAATCTTATAAAATCTGAAATCATATCTTTATTTCATTAAAATTCGAATTTGTACTTATTTATGTTTGTAAAAATCGAAAATTTGGGTTTTAGGGCATAAAATTAGGGTTTTAAGGCCTAAAATTCGAAAATTCATAAATAATTTAGAAAAATTCCAAAATGATGAAATTTGATCTTTATAAATCTGAAATTATATGTATATTCTCCAGAAATTAAAAATGTTTTAGTTATATTTTCAAAAATTGCAATTTTGGACAAACGATTTCAAAAATTGTGTTAGAATGTCAAATTCGTTTAAAATTTGAAAAATCATGTAATTATCACCTCACATAATTCACATATAAAAGAAGGATCATACAAAACATGAAATATTAGAAAGCATGCGTGTATATTATAAGAACCGGTTTATATCGTTGTTAGACCAAAAATCGGGATGTCACAGACACTTTCAGCTAGACTCATGTGTATTCCATCCTAGCAGACCGAAGCGCCAACCAGTAACTTTCTGGTCGAGTCAACTTTCCACCTAGGTGTGAATCCGTTCACCAAGATTCAACTCCATCAGTGAAATTCTTTTCAAACTTCACTCCCTAATGGTATCAAAAAGTCATACCGCTACAAAAAAAAATAATATTTTGCTTTGTGGCTAGAGTGATTCGAACTCCTAACCTCATGTATAGTTTGTCCAAGCGCCGCCACTACGCCAATTAATATTTTGCTGGAAGTTTTGGTGTTTTATTATCCTTATTTGGTTTCTACCGCCATTTGATTAATTTTAATTTAATTAATTAATTATGTATTAATTAAATAAATTCAGATAATTATAAGAGCTTTGTTTGTTAAAACGCGTACTATACCTGTGTAGTACTATACATATAAATAATTAAAAAATAATTTTGTTTTTCATACATATTCTAATCTTAACGAATAATATTTATAACTTTTAATATAACAATCTTTAATATACCATAGTCTGTATAATAATTGATAAAATATTACTTTCATTTTGTGAAAATTTATTAAATTTGTTTCAAAATTTATAATATATAAAAATATTTATTGGTATAATATATCAAAATATATGACACTTATAAATTGGATATCATATAAATAACAAATTTTTAGGACTTCATAAAAATATTAATAATTATATATAATTTATATGATGATTATAAATTAAATAATTTAATGAATAGTTTTAAATAATATTTTTTTATTATATATATATATATATATATATTACGTAAAAAAGATAATTTATGTAAACATACTATCAAACTAAGTTATATTTTTACTCTTGAATATATTTTCACTTTCATATTGCGCTCGCACTTTTAATAAATTGTATAATAGCTATTTGCGTAATATTTAGTCAATTTTTTCACTGTAACTTTTGAAAAATATTTGTAATATGTACGTATGTGTTGCATGCCGAATATTTTACCTATCCGATATTTAACTGTAACTAAGATTATATGTCCCTATATATATATTAAATTATGTGAGCAAATTTTATTAATTTTACTAATTTTAATTTTTTTAGCCACTATAAAAATACATTGCTAAAAATCAAAATTACTAACAAAATTTTAATGCGCATCCAAAGACATTTTTTTCTTTGAAGTGTTATTTTTCTGTTCAAAAAATAAGTATTTCTTCTCTAAAAAAGGCACATCCAAACGGGTTTCAATAGTCCATTGACATCAAAGACACAAAGCGGTTATTAAAACATCTTAATACTCTATAAATCATGTCAAAAGTTTCATAACAAATTTCAAAGTTTTCACAAATAAAAACTATTTAGTGACAGCACTATATTATTTGTAATTAATATTTCCATTTGTTACTAATTAAAAAATAATTTTTTGTTAACAATAACTTGTTTTCCGTAACAAACATCCATTGTGGTCACTAAAGTTTGATTTTTGGTAACAAACTATTGCTTTTTGTAACGAATTATCATTATCATCACTAAAAAGTAACATTTCGGTAACAAAATCATATTTTGTCACCAAAAATTGAATTTTAGTGACAAAATATACATTTATTACCATTACTTTCTTACTTAAAATGCATTTTTTTGTAGTGGACATACCCTTAAAAGTAAAGTTCATCCTCTTTTTACCCCTTATGTTATTATCTAACTTTCTTGATTTTTCATTTTCCGCTATTGACCTTTTTTTCCCATTGCTCTCACTTCTTATTTTGCCGCAATAATATTAAATTTTGGATTAAAGTCTCACGAAATATTACTTCGATTGGGAATGAAATAAATTATGAATCCTATACCTTTAGAAAGCCACGAAAGCTAAGTCTAGTTTTCAACAACACAACGATGTTAAAAAATCATTTTTCTACAGAGAGTTATATTTAAAAAACCAAGCAGTGTCAATTTTGAATTCTCTATTTGAAAAATATAACAAATTTTGGGTTGAATTCTCACATAAATTGCTTCAACTAAGAATGAAATAAATAATGAGCCATTTTCAAATGGTGTTAATATGACAAACAGTGTTAAGAAATTATTTTTTTATAAAGAGTTATACTTGAAAAATCAAGCAGTGGCAGTTTCGAACTCTGTGTTCGAAAATGAGACAGATTTTAGGTTGAAATTTCACGAAAAACTACTTTTGATTGGGAATGAAATAAGCTATGAACCATATATCATTACCAAGCTACAGATGTCTAGTTTTCAATTAAAATAATAGTGTTAAGAAATCTTTTTTTCTACAGAGAGTTATACTTAGAAAAATCAAAAAGTGACAGTTCAAATTCTTTGCTCGAAAATGTCACAAATTTTGGGTTGAATTATCATGGCAAAAATACTTCGTTTGAGAATGAAATAAATTATGAGTCACATATAATTAAAAAGCTATAAATGTCTAGTTTTCAACAAAAAAACAAATAGTTCTAAAAATTCATTTTTCTATAGAAAGTTGTACTTAAAAAACCAAGAAGTACCAGTTTGAAATACTCTATTCGAAACTGTGATAGATTTTAGGTTAATTATCATAGAAAACTGCTTTGATCGAGAATGAAAAAATTATAATCCATATGCCATTAGAAATCTATGGATGTATATTTTTCAACAAAAAAAAATAGTCTTAAAAAATCTTTTTTCTACAAAGTTATACAAAAAAAACTGAACAATGCAGTTTTGAGTTCTTCGTTCAAAAATGTGATAGAATTTGAGTTGATTTCTCATGGAAAATTCCTTTGATTGTGAATGAAATAAATTATGAACCCTATATCGTTCATGCGCAATATTAAATTGTAATACCAATGACTTAAACAGAAATATGCGATATTTAAATTACATGATAATGAGCATTTTCTGAAAATATACAAATAATCTCATGGAATTTACAAATTATGAAAGAAATTATAGGTTTGTCTGATTGAAGTACTAATTATTCAAATTGTAGTATAAGTTTGTTAAAATGAAGTACTAGGTATGTTAAATTAAGCATTGTGAAACAAATTGAATTAGGGAAATCATTCAATTAGATCTATTGAGTTGGAGAAATTGATCAATTGAGTTGGAAAATCCATCAATTGGGTTAAATTGAATTGATGGAAATATCTAAATGAGTCAACTAAGTTAGGGGAAATGCCTAATTAACTCAACTGAATTTTAGTGATTGTCTTATTGGCCAAATTGTATTGGCCAAATAATTGTCTTATTAGCCAGTTAATTGAATTAGGGAGAATATCCAATTGACTTAATTGAAAATCAGAGAAAATGCTTTAATTGACTCAATTGAATTGAGACAAATGTCCAATTGACTCAAATGAGTTGGGGGAAGTGTCTAGTCAACTCAATTGAAGTGGAAAAATCTCTAGTTGGCTCAATTAATTTGGGAAACAATATCTAATTGATTCAATTAAGTTGGGGCAAGTGTCTTATTTCATCAATTAAATTAAGAGAACAATTAAATTGGGGTAAAGTCCAATTTCATCAATTGAATTAGGGGTCCTGTCCAATTCGATCAATTGAGTTGAGAATTATGTTGAACTTCATCAATTCAAATGAGGATCATAGTTAATTTGATAAATTGATTTGGAAATCATAACTAATTTGATCAATTGAATCAAGTAGTATACCTAATTTAAACAATTGAGTTGAGGATTAATCGACTAGAGTCAATTTGATCAATTGACAGGGGATTATGGTCAATTTGATCAATTTTGCAAACATCAATCCGTATACAACAATTCTAATATAATATATTGCGTACATGTATTCAATTCTGCAAACATCAATCCGTATACAACAATTTCATCATAACGACGTTCATACAAAGAAAGAGAAATTAACTGCGAAGAAGAAGATGGCCACCATGGAATTGAATCTTGTGAAAGTTTTATTCAACTAACCAATGATTTTTCATCCTTAATTTCTCAAACCCAACTTCTTGAACCACCATCTCCCCCTCTAGAATGCACCTTCGGGCGATTTCCCATTTAGTTCCACCTATTGTGTGATCCTTGCAATAAACCCAATCCATTGATCACTCCGATTTCTTGGTG
>CM047879.1:1595956-1647389 GCA_026212405.1 Petrea volubilis
ATTATTGAGTGTGTTACCGTTCAAGTAGGGATATTTGTGGCTTGTTTGACTCCAATATTTTTTGAAGGTAAGATCATGTTTGCACGAGTTGATTCCATAGTGGAAACTTGCTCTTTAAGCTCAATATTTTCCTTTTCTTTCTCCTTCAAGCTTCTTCGAGTTCTTTATAGTAGAGCCATGATGTAGTGTTTTTGGCTTTGGACCTATCCAAGTCCAGCAATGTAACGGGGCTCTTTCCAAGGGTTTCATCAACAATCTCATCAATATCCACTTCTCCCCCATTTGTTCAGCAGCTACTCTACGACATTCCATAATGTCTGTAAATAAACAATAAATACCAATCAAAAGATGCACTGAGTACATTATCAATAAACACCACATTGATCAGAAAAAATCTGCGTTGAACAATATATATAATTTTAGAGTTTACTACATGGGTTTTCCCATGTTGGGTAGTAACCCATCCCTTTCCTTCAGTATAATGGGTTGATTTATAAAAATCAATCCTATTAGGTTCCACATTCTCGAATTCTAGTTGGACTCTGCGAATATGAAATTTTTAGTAACATAAAATTAAATCTCCATCTATATATATATATATCAATAAATAAAACAATAACTTACAAGCATATGGCGAGCAACTACAAAGGATCTAGATCCTTGGTTATGATTTGTCTTCATTTGATCGATTTTGTGTTATTTTACATCTCTCCTACAAAAAATTGGGTAGTCATTATTAAAAAAATTAAATAGCAATATATTTTCTTTCATAAAGGAAAAATGTACCTGATATTTATGATCACTGAAAAGATTAGTGCATAAAATTCCCAATTCTCTTGAGTAAGCCTCCAATGATGGCTTGTTTTGTATAGCTTCCTCCAATGATGAGAATTTTTAAAATGTTTGTTCAAATTATGACGTTGTGTCTAATTCGATGTTTTAATATTTCCATCACACCTTCTATAGTCTCCTGGTCTGGATGTATCGATCGTCAAATTCATCTGCACAGCAAATGGTAGATAAGAACATTAACATTTTGTGATTTTTTTACAGTAATCTTTTATTTGTTTAATAAAACAATGATTGAATTGAAGTAATACCAATTAAATAGAAATTTTGATAATGATAGTGGAGCCCTGTCTACGTTGAAGAAACAAAAAAAAAAAAAAAAATTTAAGGAAAAATAAATAATTTATGACCTAGTAGGCTAAATGAATTAATAAACAAAAATAATTAGTATTAGCAATTCTTGAAAAATAATAAACCACTTAGTAATATATATACCAAAATAGATGCATGCCATCAGTGTGACCAAAAAATTCTTAAAATGACCATTCATTGCGCCCCCATTATAAATAAGAATTGAACAATGAAAATAGATATCAGAGAAACAATAAAAAATGGTCCATTAGACTGACGCTTGCCCTTTAAGCCTACTGAAAGAACATACAATATTTATAATTTATATCAATTGAAAATTAACGAAAATGAATCACAAACATTTTCGGGACATTATCAATATTACTAGCATGAATGAATAAAACAAAAAAAAAAAGAATATTTAACTTACATCAAGTTGATCAAAAGCCATCATCAACTCAGAATCTGTAAGATTCTTCCATTTCATAGGCACTGGCAATGACTCTCGAGCTAATTGTCCAAGCTCACTGACAGTTTTGCAGACTCAATACTATTGATTGGCCTCCTTTTTTCAGGATCAATGTGGATGACTAATTTTTGTTTAAATCTTGTTTAATTTTCGGAGACCTTTTCCTCGAGTTCGTCCTCTAAATTTTTCTTTATGGTAGAAGCTGCATCTCATGAAAATAAAAATATACAAGTTATGTAAAATAAACATAATTATATGCTAAAAAAAATTTAAATGAATTTTCATAAATATGAAACCTGAGTCACTAATAGGGGTTTGTGGAGTGGTAGGATTTTGTTCGAGGGAGATAATGAATCCTGAGGAATCATTGTTCCAAAGAATGAAGCAGGTGGAGTTGGGGACCTATTTGTTGATATAGAAGCTCGATTGCGTACCACGTTAACCATGCTTCTAATGAATATCACCAAAGAAAAAAAATTTATATCTATATGTATACCCACTTTTTGTTTGATCAACTAAAAATAAAAAAACAAAAAAAAATCAGCATTATGATAAAGCTAAGGAAGCTGACCAACTATAAATATAGCGAATTTATCGGACGTGCAAAGTAAATCAGAACATGGACATAATTCACAAGGCCTTCTATCCCCCTAGCCATTGTTACAATTTTGAGAAAGTAGCCTGACCTAAGTTGGACTAAATAGAAAAATACAATTATTGAATTACATTAAATTCTCACAAGTATGATAGTTATTTGTTTCCATTCGTTGTTACCTTGTCAACTTGTAATTTTGCATTGAGGGAAAAAAAAAAAAAAAAAAAGATAATACATAAGAGCTCAAGACAACATCAAGAACTATAAACATCATGAATAATAGGAAATAAAAATAGAGTGAATATCATGTAGGCTAAACTTGACAGCGTATGCTCTTATCAACAGGAAACAAAAACAGAGTGAATTACAGGAAACAAAAACAGAGTGAATTATCATGTTGGCTAAATTTTGATAGCCTATATTCTTAGTAATACCCACATTCCGCTTTTAAACTGGGTAAAGTAAAATAAAAAAACAGCAGCACAAATTGGTGCCAAGGAGTTTCATCATTTATTATTGGGGAGAGAGACAGTGGGAGAGGGATGAGAGAGCGCGGTGTACAATCAAAGCAACTTTTTACTCAATTTATTCACCTTTTGCTATTCGGACCAATCAGTTCAATAAATTCAAGCAATAAGATAAATTTAATAGCGGGCAATACGCAAAATCTTTCTTTGAAACAAACATGCGAAAAATCAACACAACCTAAAATTAAATAAACCGAATAGAATGGATAGACAAGAATTTACCAAAGAGCTGGGTTCACGAGAGTGGAGTTGGGAATCGGCAAGATGAACTTTCTGTGGGGTGAGTATCTTACGAGGGTTTTTTTGATTTGATGAATAAGGTAGGTTTAGAAATTTGGGATGAATGAGGCCAAGAAAGGTAAGACGTGATTATGAGGGAGCAAAGGAAACTAATTTGATCTAGATAAAGAGACGTGAAATTTGGGGAGTCTGGTTCAATTAAAAAATGCCGCCAAAAGTTAAAGCTTTGATCGTCTTCGTCATAATTAAACTTTGTAGTTCAATTTGAATTTTAATTATTGTTGTCACAAATTTTGTCCAAATACTTTTTTCTTATTTTAATTCTTTTATTTTTTCAGTTATTTTAAATTAAATAAATACTAAAAAAATTATATATATTCATAAAAAATATTAATAAATAAAAAATAATTTAATTTATCAAAATAAGTAAATATAAGTAACAATTATATTTTTATTTGCACTCACATTAAATATACCCACATGACTAGTATATATAAAGAAAGAGACGACAAGTATAAGATATAAGAAAAATGTTGGTACCAAAGTTCTATTCTTTAATAAAATAATTGCAAAAAAATAAAGAAAAAACATATTTGTCAAGGAGCATCCTTTAAAGTTTGATAAAATACATCAATGTTTTGTTTGGAGTATATAGGGGTGTAAACGAGTCGAGCTTAGGGTCGAGTTTTTAAAAATTTTAGGCTCTAGCTCAAGTTCAATCAAAAAAAAGTTGGGTTCAAGCTTCAACTCAAACTCGTCGAGCTCAAAAATTTTTGTTCAAGCTCATCATCAAAACTTTAAGCTCAAGCTCAGCTAATTTAGAGTCGAGCCAATTTGAGCTCGAGTTTAAAATAAGCTCATTTTAGATAGAACTTATCGTAAATTTTGGAATGAGATTTATTTTGATATTTGATATGCATATATTAAAAATTGAACTATTATAAACAAATAGCTTGGATATCTATGCCAATACTAAATATAGTTTTGATACTTATACTAGTATAACTTATATTATGTTTTAATATATTTTAAAATAAATAAAAATAAAAATTAAAGTTCATGAGCCGTCTCAGCTCGTCTTATACCCCAGCTCAAAAAAGTCGAGCTTAACTAAGCCAGCTCAGCTCGTGTTACACCCCAAGGGAGTATATATATATCTATACTATTAATAAAGTTATTATGAAATGAATTTGATATATATATCTATACTATTAATAAATTATTTAGGGGGTTAATAATGACATTGTTCTCGTTGGTGTCTTTTGGTGTAATTCACATTCATCTATATCTATCTTCTTTCCTCTTTCCCCATTAATCCTACTGATTAAATAATTAAGTTACTAGCAATACCGAACACTCTACGTGTGTGCAAAAATATAAAAATACATATTTCAATTTAGTACATTTTTTTTAGGATGGAAATATAATATATTATTAAATCTATTTATAAGAATCTTTTTTTAAGAATATTTGAAATAATTTGTTAAATTATAATAATTTAAAAATACAATAATTATATGAAATAAAATTACATGATAAAGAATAACAACAAAAATAAAAAAAACCAAGTAATTATAAATAGAGAAAGTGGTTTTGTGGGTTGAGAACATGGGTTTTTTAAATAGGATGTAATTACAATATTGACCTTTTTATTTGCTTATTTATTGTATGTTTTTACCAATTAAAAGGGTAAAATTGGCACATCAAATTTTGGTATCCAAATTGAATCAATTTCATGTGAATTTTCAATTTTAGCCATATTTTGCATATCTCTATTATTCCACATAAACTTGAAGGCCAAATTTTGTAAAATTACACAAATAACCGCTATTTGTGAGATAAAATAACTTTTTTTATAATAGTATATATAATTGTTTAATTGTTAATTGTGTGGACCGTGGACCCAAAATTTTGAGTAAATTGGAATGTATAACCAACAAAATAAAAAAAGAAGGGGATATTGATGAGTCATCATACTAGAGCCTTTTTAAATTTTAATCTATGTGTGGGTAACTGGATAATGCAATTGATTGGTGGTTATACGTCAGCAAACATGATTTTCAATATCAATAATAAAATTTACATCAAACATGATTGGTGGTTGAAGAAAACGTGATTTTGAAGACTTATATTTGTACCCCATCCGCCACAAAACACGCCTTCACCTCAACGCAATAAAAAATTTAGGCCCAAAAAAAAAAAAGAAGAAGAAAGAAAGAAATCCAAAGAGAAGGAGAGATGGAACAAATTCAAGCCCCATCACAGAATGTTAAAAATATTATGTAACAATGAAAGATAAATTTAAATCATTACGTTTCTAGTCGGCAACTCTCTCTCTCATCCTCTCTCTCTCTCTCTCTCTCTCTCTCTCTCTCTCTCTCACTCCCTAATAGTAATCTGTGTTTTTTTGGTGAGCCTAATAATAATCTATTGAAAGCCTTATCAAAACTTTATTTTCCTAGTTATTTATTTAAGTGAGTTTCTCTCTCTCCTAATAGTAATCGGATTTCTCTTTTTTTTTTTTTGGTGAGACTATTACTAATATGTGAAAAGCCTTTTAAAGACACTATTTTCCTACTTATTTATGTGTTTTTTTGGTGAGCCTAATAATAATCTATTGAAAGCCTTATCAAAACTTTATTTTCCTAGTTATTTATTTAAGTGAGTTTCTCTCTCTCCTAATAGTAATCGGATTTCTTTTTTTTTTTTTTTGGTGAGACTATTACTAATATGTGAAAAGCCTTTTGAAGACACTATTTTCCTACTTATTTATTAAGGAAGTTTAATTTTATGGTAATCGTTATTAATTTTAAGGAAAAACAACTAAGAAGTTTGATTGTGTAAATTTTCATAAGCTAAGATCAAAGTTCAATTAAAAAAATTATACGTATATTAATTATTTTAAGATATTTCTTAACATTATGATAATAAATTTATACATATAATGAAATTCATGGGGCTTTTAGATATGAAAATTTATTTATTATTTGTAATATTTTTATTTGAATAGTTTTTAATAATTTACAACATAATATTTTGTGCCTTAGGTGGGGTTCGTACCCAGGTTAGTGATTAGGATAACCTTAAGCTTAGGTCCTCAACCAGTTTAAGATTTTTGATTTACTTGATACAAAGGATATAATAAACAAAATAAAACATAGCAGAGCCTCCAAATAATCAATATTTACCCAACTATACATCAAATAATTCACTAAACCTGTTATTTCTGCCCCACAAACACAAACATGACAGCAACACAAGCCCCATCATAGAACGTTAAAAATATTTTGTAACAATGAAAGATATATTTAAATCATTCACAGCAAGGTGTGGGCTATGAACCTATAAAAAACGAAAAAAAAAAAACCGACAAGGAAAAGCTACTAAAAAATAAAAGTGAATTCAACTTAATCTAAGTCACTATCATCGTCTTTTGCTAAATCACATTCTTTCTCAACATCACAATAATTAAGTAGTGTATCATCTTCTTCCTCAACATTGTCTTCCAAAATATCATAGACTTCAATCACATTGTCCAAGTCCTGAACAACATTAGCCTCAACAACTTCTGGATCAACATCATTTCTCATGAGTGACTTCATCCCTTCAATAGCAACTTGGATTGGTATGGCAGGTCCTAACGAATCATCTTCTTGATAAACCTCATTATCTTCCTGAATATCTCCATCTTCTAGCTCCAAAGTGTCAAACACATGTCGATGTTGAAATTTAATCACTATACGCCAGTGTTTCCCTAATTTCATATCATCAATGTAAAACACTTGATTTGCTTGATGTGCAAGTACATAAGGATCGCCCTCATACCAAGTACGACTTGTGTTAATACTAGTGATATGCCCATCAACTTGTATAGCAAACTTCTTATTACCAAGATTAAACCACTGAGCTTTAAATAGAACAATATGGTTGTCCTTAATATAGTCTAACTCAATGATTTCAGTAACAATGCCATAAAAATTAATGACATTATTATCATGGTAACCTTCAACCATAACACCACTGTTTTGTGTTGTAAGATGACTATCACGTTCCTTTGTATGAAACCTAACTCCATTAACTATACATCCTGGATACTTTTTCACAATCACATTAGGTCCACAAGCTAGTGCATATATTTCATCTTTGACCTCTTGTGGATTTTGATATCTCATATGGGCCAACTATCAAAGTAAATAAAGTTAGTGTTAACCCAAAATAATAAAATTAAGAAATTTTTTTTCAATATCAATAATTTTACTTACGTGTTGTCTAAACCACTGTGGAAATTGATCTTTGTGCCTCTCCTCTAAATTTGATTGACTTTCTTGCTTGAGTGCCTCTTTATGTTTCCTGTACAAATAAGAAAATACCATTGGTCCTCATATTATAAAGAAAGGAAAATATACTATGTTTTTTACCAAATATATATTACTTACTCCTTAAATCCATCAATTTCCTCACAATTACTTAGGATGTACCAATGAGCCATATCTAGTTCATTCTTCGCAAGCTCGTCAAATTTTGCCGCTCCAAATGGTCGTAACTTGTGGGAGAAAACAGACAACCCACTATCAACTTCCATATCAAAGTTTCGCTCTTCCTTGTTAAAATTTGTTTCAATCCCATCAAGATACATAGAGCAAAATGTCAAACATTCATTGACAATATAACCTTCTACAATCGACCCTTCTGGACGAGCTTTATTTCGCACGTAACCCTTTAAAGTACCCAAAAACCTATAAAATAACATATTCAATAATAAATATTACTACATTAAAAAGAAAAACCTGTGTATTCAAATAATATTATTATATATATTGAAATAAAATTATATCTTACCTTTCAATGGGATACATCCATCGATATTGAACCGGACCAGCTAATATAGCTTCCTGAGGTAAGTGAACCGCTAAGTGCACCATAACATCAAAAAAAGCGGGAGGAAAAATCATTTCAAGCTTACACAATATTGCAACAATGTCTGTCTCCATTTTCTGTAGTTCTTCAACTATTAAACTTTTACAACACAATCTTCGGAAAAAATCCCCTAGCTCAATCAAAGTAGTAGATATTTCTTTATTCAAACATCCGCGAATGCCATATGGGAGTAGCCGTTGCAAAAGAACATGGCAGTCATGGCTTTTCAAACCTACTAACTTAGCTTCAACAACATTTACACACTGAGATATATTAGATGCATATCCATCTGGAAACTTTTGTGACTTAAGAAATTCACAAAATTCACGCACCTCTTTCTTAGACATTGTATAAGATGCTGGTGGTACATCATATCTGCCATCATCTCTTTTCTTTAAATGCAATTCCTTTCTTATGTTCATATCCTCCAAATCTTTCCTTGCTTTGTATGTATCCTTTGTTTTTCTATCCATGCTCAATATCGTCCCCAATATATTATCACATATATTTTTCTCAATGTGCATTACATCAAGGTTATGCCATAAGAGTAATGTTTTCCAATAAGGCAGTTCAAAAAAAATACTCCTTTTAGTCCAATTCAAATCTTGTTTATCTCGTCTGATTTTCCTCAATTGGGGATGCTTTCCAGCTTTAGCACATTTTAAATGCATAGTCTGCATCAATATATCTTCTCCTGATAAAGATTTCGATGCTGTGCTCTTTTCTTCCTTTCCATCAAACTTGCTTTTATTCCTCCTCCATTTATGGCCGTGTGGCAAGTATCGACGATGGCCCATATAGCAAATTTTACTTCTTAATCTCTTTGACCATGTATGTTTATTGCAAACGGGGCATGCCATATAACCCTTTGTACTCCATCCAGACAAACAACCATATGCAGGAAAATCGTTAATAGTCCACAAAAGTGCGGCATGCATTTGAAAATTTTGTCTAGAATGAGCATCATATGTTTGCACACCTTCTTCCCATAATTTGTTTAATTCATCAATGAATGGTTTCAAATATACATCAATGTCCTTTCCTGGCTGCTGAGGTCCGGGGATGAGTAATGACATCATAAAATAAGACTCTTTCATACATTTCCAAGGAGGCAAGTTGTATGGGATGACAACTACAGGCCACATACTGTAAGAGTTACTCATATTACCAAACGGATTGAAGCCATCAGTAGCCAAGGCAAGTCTTACATTACGGGCATCATGTGCAAACCATGGATGCTCTTTATCAAATTCTTTCCAAGCTTTTGCATCAGCTGGGTGTTTCAACTCTTTTTCATTTTCTACGTGTTTATCCTGATGCCACCTCATATATGTTGCTGTTTTAGGTGACATAAACAATCTCTGCAATCGTGGTTTTAATGGGAAGTACCGCAGTATTTTATGAGGAATTTTCTTTCCCTTTCCATCATTAAATTTCCATCTAGATGCACCACAAATAGGACACTCTTGGTGATTTTCATACTCTTTCCAAAATAATGCACAATCATACTTACATGCATGGATTGCAATATAACCCAGTCCTAATTCATTTAAAATCTTTTTTGCATCATAATATGATTTTGGAAGCGTTTCTCCATGAGGTAAAGCTTTCTTGAGTAGGCTTAGCAACATATTAAATGATTTATTGCTCCACTTGTTATACACCTTCAAATGGAGCAAATGTACAATAAATGATAGAGTTGAGAATTCCGAACAACCTGGATATAGTTCTTGTTCAGCCTTTTTTAGTAGTTCAATAAACGTCATCGGTTTATCTTGATGTTGATTTTCACTAATATGAGCATTACCACCGACATTGTTATACACATTTCCAAGATCAGCTAACAAGTCAGTCACTCCATTTCTGCAGTCCTCATCATCTTCCACCTCACCACTATCACAATCACCACTATGAACTCGATAAGTAGACCGTTCACCATGATAAATCCATCTAACATACTCCATGTCTATTCCCCGAATAAGCAGATGGTCAAGCACAACTTGCTGGCTGTTAAAGTATGAGTTCAAACAATGTGTACAAGGACACCTAATCTCACATTCTTTACCTAAATGTTCCTCCACGAACTTCATGAATTCGTTAACCCCTTGCACATACTGACTAGAGAAACGTTTTGCATTCATCCAACTTCTATTCATTGTAAATAACCAACTGTAACACAAATAATACATATCAAGTATATGAAAATTAATTAAAGCATATGAGGCAAAACATATTTATTTAGAACAAATATATGAGAAAAAAGGAGAAAAAATAATTTTTTTATATAGTAAGTTGACCGTTTTTTGATTTTGGTACACTAAATTAGGGGATGGCATATTTAGTACAACAGTGTCCAAAAATAATAACAATTTGGATACAACTTTTGCCGAAAATTATTAAATATGCCAGAGGGCATAATTGTTGATATGACACTAATTGGATATATGACACAACGCCATGTAAGGCAATTATAGATATAAATATTATGTTGTATAGAGGAACTTAAACATATATATTTAGATATACTATGTGGGATAATTAAGTAGATTAAATTATTTATTTTATTTTAATATCTATATCTTATAAATAAATTTTTAGAACTTTTGAATTAATCTATGAGAGATCATGCACTTTGTATTAGTTGCTATTTTATTTGTCGTGTGTTAAGTATCAACTAATTGTAATCGATATTTCTTATATAAAATTTTTATTTTCAAGTAACAAATAATTATTGTATAAATTGTATTCATTGTTATATCAAAGTGATGTTTGTGGTTTGTCCTGAGGTGAGAAAAAATGGACTAGGATTTTAGTTGCTTTCACATGTTTATAATACAACTGTGCATTGTTCTATTATTTTCCAAGCATCATCCTATAATCATTAGAGAGGAAAAAGAAAAAAGAAAAAGCTCTTATCAAATAAAAAATATCAATGGAATTTTTAGAATTATGGCATAAATTTAAGGTATTATCAAAAACATGCACAACACGCATGCTCTTTACGAATTACCTCAAATACTCTTTGCTATGTTTTAACCTGGAGTTATTATGAATAATAAAGAAGAAAAACAAACTGAAATTCAAGTTCAAAATTTTTTTTAATGAGTTTGAGTTCGACCACATAAGAATGTTTCGAATTACGATTGTTGGAGCCGCAAAAAAACCATAGCCGCATCCTTAAATTCCGCACTAAAAAAAGGGGTGCAAAAAATGGAAAAATCTTTCAGCAACTAGTAGCTTTTTGGGTTAGAAATTGTGTAAATAATAATAATCATTGCCTAGTGAAGGAGCTTTCTTTTCTTGGAAAAAAAAAGATCTTGGCTCATCTTTTTGAGCTTCAATAGAGGTTGTGGAAGGAGAAAAACAGAGCATTTTGAGTCCTTAAGATCTTGGCACACATACACACACACAGTGTAGTAGAGTGTGTTTTCATCGTGCTAACTATATTACCAGTTTACCACTTAAATTCAAGTTGTGTTAAAATCAAAACCTCAAACTAAAATAGTCCAGCACAGACACGGTCCACCCTACACAAAGATTTTACTAATAGTAGTGCCATCAAATATGAAATAAAGAAATGATCTTTACAGTAAATTTGATTAAAACAACCCAAGCAAAAAGATTCTGCTTTGAGCACAGAAAATGCCACTAAATTTTTTATTTTTAGCTGAAAAAAATTTTTTCTTGATCACAAGCAATAGAAAAAGAAAAAATATTACTAACATCCAAATCAATAAATTCTGCAATCCCGAAGAATTAAGACAAAAAATCAATGAAATACGAAATGTGTTTTTGTAATTCAAACAAGAAACACCAAAAATCAGATACAATAAATTCAAAAGAGAGCACAAAATCGCCACGCACCTGAGTTCTTCGCCTTTTTTTTCCTTTCCTACCCTTTTAGCTAGCACAGAAATATAATCATGCACCGAGTCTTAGAGAGAGCATGAGAAGGGAGAAGAAATCATCCAGAGAGAGAAACTCATCTTCCTGTTTGCGCCTCTGTTGCAATAATTCAATAATATTGTTAAAGGTCAATTACATTTTGCCCCCTTAGAATAGAAACATTACACTTTTAAACCATCAAAAGATTCAAAACAAATAATGTTTCACCTTCCACAACCTCCATTGAATCATATCAGTGGGTTCACCTCACAATCCAAAATTTATGCCATTTTTGATCAGCACAATTTCATCAACAAGTAGTAAACCCACTAGCACTCATATTAATGCATAAAAGTTGAAATATACAGCCATGAAAGGTAAGGAGTTGAGGCCACATTACTTTTGACAAAAGTGGGAAATTAATTGTTGTATATATGGATGATATATACTAGTTTTTCATGTTGTGTTGCTTGGCTTTTTGCATTGAACTCTTCTTCACAGTTGACATACATGAATCATAGCAACATTAAGAAGAAATTTTCTTTTTTTATTTTTTATTTTTTTATGTTCAAAGTCCAAACAAAATAAAATCACAAGTATAGGCTTGGCATTACCTATGTTGTCCTTTGGGCATTTTATCAAATAAATTGTATGCATGGATCAAAGGAAACATATATAAAAAATTGAAGTAACAAACATAACTCAAATTGTAGATCTTTACTCAACCAACTCTTGTGTTTTCAACTCTTTTGGCTTCTATGCACCCCATGAATGTGATCAAACAAACAAATAATTTTCATCAAGAACCATGTACTCCAAATAACACAACACACTCAATCCAATAGAACAATCACATAAAAAAAGAATGTACAAAATTAATATAACCATAAGCAAAACACACACAAAAACTCATAAAAAGACTAGCAGATTGTCAATGTTCCTAGCCTATAATTAAGACTTGGGAGCAATACATCAGTCATTGTATTCTCTCACAAATTACAAGCAAAACTATACAAGCACGCATAACCACGTCAAAGTAGAAACGACAAGAGACAACAATCAAGAAAGAACATGCTCAAGCACACACACACACAAATTTTAAAGAGAGAGCCCAACTTTAAGAATCACAAATTCAGAGCACAACCCATGAAAACGCACACCAAAGAAAGAAAAAAAAAGTTGTCTACAATTGAAGAGGGTGATGATGAAAATTCACCTAGATAATAGATAGAACAAAGTCTCAGGCCCAGGCAAAGAAGCGAGAGAATCGTTCGACCTGATGCGTTTCCTGAAAATTAAGCTGCTTGTGTTACGTTTCTGTTTGACAACTCTCTGTCTCGCCTTCTCTCTCTCTCTCCTAATAGTAATCTATTTTTTTTTTTTGGTGAGCCTAATAATAATCTATTGAAAGCCTTTTCAAAACTTTATTTTCCTAGTTATTTATTGAGTTTGTCTCTGTCCTAATGGTAATCGGATTTTTTTTTTCTTTTTTGGTGAGACTATTACTAATATGTCAAAAGCCTTTTAAAGACACTATTTTCCTAGTTATTTATTAAGTAAGTTTAATTTTATGGTAATCGTTGTTAATTTTAAGGAAAACAACTAAGCTAAGATCAAAGTTCAATAAAAAAATTATAGATACATTAATTATTTTAAGATATTTCGTATCATTATAATAATAAATTTATACATATATATATAATGAAATTGATGGGGCTTTTAGATATGAAAACTTATATATTATTTTTAATATTTTTGTTTGTATAGTTTTTAATAATTTACGACACAATATTTTGTGTCTAAAAGTAAGAAAAAAAATTGCAGTAAAAACTCCAAGCAATTCACAACGAAAAATTTCGTCTAAATTCTCAAATTACATTTTAGCACAAAACATTTTGCCCCCAAAAGTACACAATTATTTTACAACAATAAATGTCGTTCCTTATTTGTATCTATATTTGCAACAATTTATTTTGTTGCCGAAGATGAAACAAGTGCTAAAACAATTTTCGTTGAGAAAAATTTAACTTATTGGTACGTCAAAATTTCGTTGCCAATTAGTAGAAAATATTCTCAACAACAATATTCATTGCCAATTAGTAGAAAATATGCCCAACAACAAACTTTCGTTGCTAGTTAGTAAAAAGTATTCTCAACAATAAAATTTCGTTGCATAATAATATTTATAGACTACAAATAATTTGTGTTGTAGAAACTCCAATTTTAGCTACATTTTCATGCCATTGCTAAAACACACATGCTTTTGCTACAAAATATTGTGTTGTGCTATGGAAAAATCGTGGCCAAATAAATTTTGCATTCAACGATCCATGGAAACAAGAGCTTTTGCAACAAGACATATTTTTCGTTCTAAAAGAATAACTAATAAACAACAAAAGTAATTTTTCGTTGCCAATACTTAACTAATGGCAACGAAAATAGTATTGTGGCAACATAAATCGTTGCCAATTTTATGGTTTGTTGTAGTGATATTTTAATAAAATATTAACACAAAATCAAATAAAATCAAATAAAATCTAATTTTTATTGTCCTAATCTTATAAAATCTGAAATCATATCTTTATTTCATTAAAAATTCGAATTTTTATTTATTTATTTTTGTAAAAATTGAAAACTAGGGTTTTAGGGCATAAAATTACGGTTTTGGGGCATAAAATCCGAAAATTCATAATTAATTTAGAAACATCCCAAAATTATGAAATTTAATCTTTATAAATATGAATTTATATCTATATTTCCCAGAAATTAAAAATGTTTTAGTTATACTTTTGAAAATTGCAATTTAGGACATAGAATTTCAAAAATTGTGTTAGAATGTCAAATTCGTCTAAAATTTTGGAAAATCATGTAATTTATTCAAAATTGCATCTTCTCCATGCATAAAAGTCCATAATACTTATTTATATTATTTTTGAAAAGTCATAAGATTTAACAGATGAATTTTCCATGAGTGGTAATCGAAATACGAAAATTAACACTTTACCGTTCAAATTGTAAGTTAATTTCAAAAACAGATTAAAATTTGAAAACAAAAAGTAATAATAACATTTTCCAAGAAGAAAAGATTTTAAATCAATTATTTAAATATTAAGGATTACCGGGGTCGTCACAATTGCTCTGGATTCCTCCTCCTAGACTAGTTGCTATGTTTGGAGGGATGATCGTAAGCTCAGTAAAGCCCAATGTTGTAGAGGGGATGGTGTTGGTTATGCTCTGGGTTGTGTATATAGCGGCACCCATGGGAGGGGGACCATCTAATGCCAGGGCTGGAGTAGGATCCCGCTCTGGGGGTAGGGACTCGTGTCCATCCTGAAAAAGCGATGGGTGCCCCCTCTCAAAGGAGAGCAACGACTCTCATAATATCATTGAGAACAGCTTCATCGATCTTGCAGTTGAATTCCTCAAGATCGATTTAGGCAAATCCCATAAGGATGGTCACAAAAAAATGACTTGCTTGACGAGTAACCTGAGTCCTTCCTGTATAGCCAGGCCTCCAAAGGCCAATCCTTTGAAACTTGTCAACGGACCTATAGTGGAAGGTGGTGTCCTGATAGGTGGCATGCTTATAACAAGAGTGCTTGTACGCATTGGGAAACCTCCTAGTGGGGGAGTACCTAATCTTAGTGGAAGTGGGGAAATGTGATGACCCGAAACTGTTCACTAACTATAGAAATATGCTTCTAATAATTTTATTATGAAAGCTAAAAATTGCCATAAGAGTTTCTTATTAAAACACAAGTGCAAAATACATAGTAGTAACGACAAGGACTCGACTACTATTTCAACTAGCCAAACACTTCGAATCATCTTGCTCCATCCTCCTCATTGGTAACCTATTCTTCATACCCGACTAAAACATTATATAACATTAACGCTAACAATATTAATTATGTTGAGTAGCAACTTCACTTAACGCATAAGGGGCACGTGTGCGATATGAACATGCATATTTCCACATACTTTTATCAAACATAAAATCATATAGATTTTTCTGAACACAGTAACATGAATTTCACATCATTTCTACTTTTTTCCATCTCGACGGGCGGCTAACCTATCTCGTCGTGCCGTAAACCTTATTTCCAACCAACACTCCAATGCCAACCAAACACTTCGGTGGTCATATCCCGGACATATGCAGAATTTTCCTACGACCCACTTCAATACATGGACTCTCCGTCCACGTAAGGTGGGATTAGACAACAATGGAGAGTCGAGGACTATTTTAAGACCAGCAAGCCCTTTGCCGCCCGACTGAACCCGACTACATCCACCCCTATCACTTTAGGGCCTTATAAACACAAATTTCAGCACAATTCAAAATGTTTTTAGCTTGTTTTGCATAATTTCAGCATAGATGATACAATTTCTAGCATATCTAAATCAGAATTTTCAGACTACGACGCAGACTTTCCAGCATGCAAATTCTGAAATTTCCTGCTTGTTCACTACCACAAATTCCAGCTATGTAAAACAGGTTTTTTCAGCTTTGACACAGGATTTCCATCTTTGAATGTCATTATTTTCAACTTTGAAACAGAATTTCCAACTTTGAAACAGGATTTCCAGCTTTGAAAAAAAATAGGATTTTCAGCTTTAAAACTGAATTTTTAGCTTTGCACACATAAATAATACCCTAAACACATAAGTTAAACCCGAACACTAAGTAAATCATAAATACACATAATTTCCTGTAGGAATTCTCAAATTTTCAGCGTGATATTCCACGAACACACAATATGCATCTAGCTAAATTACTATATAATCCCTTAGGACTAAGATAGTAACTAACTTGTAATTACATCCTAGGTCCTAATATGGGAATAAATGTGTGATTACTATATGGAAAAATTGTAAGGACCCGATTTTCTTATATTTTAAATATATTATTATTTGATATTTATATGATTATTATTCTACTTGTATTATGTGAAATTTTCTTTAAAGATTTGAGGATAACATGCCAATGCTTATTTATAAATGCATAATTATAACAATTGGAATCATTTTTCTTTCTATTCTTTCTTTATTATTCGTAAAATACACAATTTTCAATTATAAATATATATAATTTTGAAAATTCATATATATATATATATATATATATTAGCTTTGGATTATTTTAGAAAAATCTAGTTATTAAATGTCATTTTTCTTATGCTAATGATAAGATTTGGATAAGATTAGATGAGCTTAAGATAAGATTTGGATAAGATTAGATAAGATTATGATAAGTTTAGGATAAGATATGATAAGACAATAATAATTAGAAAATGACTTAAAGTATATAAAAATCCCATTTCTTGCCCTAAACTCTATAAAAAGGGGGCCATTGTCTTCATTCTCCACACACACACAAACCCCGCCTAAAACGCACAGCCCACACTCACCTTACTCTAAGCACACAAAACACTCTATGTTTATAGAATATCTTCTACCCATATATATATATATATATAAACCTTTCTTTTTACATGCATACAAACCTAATAAGCCCTCTATATACTCTCTTTTTCCCTAAAAACATTTGAAAAGGTAGAATTATTACCTTTCTCATAAGTAGTTTAGGCAACATAATCTTAAATTATTTTCATAAAAAAGGCTTTAACTTGGGTTTATCAAATAATGGTAAATTACCATGGAATTGCCTATGTTCACATTTTTAAGATTTTATGCCTCAATCTAATTGTAGTACATGTTAATATCATGATAATTGTTTTCATGCTATTATGCTTTCGTAAAGGTACATGCATGAACATGATATGTTATTTATGCTTTTTATGATCTATTTGTTATGAGAAAATTATTTCTCAACTATGTGATGGGCCTAAAATATATTTCTGGAATGGATGTTGTGACGACCCGGTAATCTTTATTATTTAAATAATTGATATAAAACATTATGCTTATTGAAAAGTTCATTATTGTTTGTTATTTTCAAATTTTAGAATGATTTTGAGGTTGATTTACAATTTGAACGGTAATGTTCTAATTTTCGAATTTGATTACCATTCTTGGAAAATTCATCTATTAAATGATTATGAGTTTTCAAAAACAATATAAATAAGTATTCTAGACTTTTATGCATGGAGAAGATGCACTTTTGAATAAATTACATGATTTTCCAAATTTTAGAGAAATTTGACATTCTAACACAATTTTAGAAATTCTATGTCCTAAATTGCAATTTTCTTAAAATTATATGTTCAATTTATAATTTCTGGAAAATATATATATAATTTCAGATTTATAAAGATTAAATTTCATAATTTTGGAATTTTTCTAAATTAGTTTTGAATTTTCGGATTTTATGCCCTAAAACCCTAATTTTTGATTTTTACAAAAATAAATAAATACAAATTCGAATTTTTAATTAAATAAAGATATGATATCAGATTTTATAAGATTAGACATGATTATGATAAGATTAGATAAGATTATGATAAGCTTTGGATAAGATTAGATAAGATTTGGATAGGATTTGATAAGATTATGATAAGATTCTTGATAAGATTAACTTTGGATAAGGCCATGACATATATATATATATATATATATATCTTATCTTAATCTCCCTACATTTATTAGGTGAATCTAGCAAAATCTTATATTTGGAGCATTCTTATAAACTTAGGGTTTGAATCATCATTTTAGGCCAACACCTCAACACCATTAGGTTAGTGAATAAGATGATTGCATTTAATGAAAATATCCTAGTTAGATTACACATTAATTATGGAAAAAGACCTTATTATATAATAATTTTGTGTCTTGATCACAATACTATAAATAGGGGGAAGGGTTGCTCACATTTTATCACACACAACACAAACACAAATCCCGCCTAGAAACACACCCCCTCACTCACTCTACTCTCAACACCCAAAATACTCCATATTTATAAAATATCTTCCACCCATATATGTATATATATAAACCTTTCTTTTTGCCTACATATATACCTAAAAAGCCTTCTATATCCTCTCTTTTTCCCTAAAAACATGTCAAGGTAGGAATTTTCTTAATTACATAAGTTACTTTCTAGTGCTAGTTTATTATTTTACTGTCATGATATTATCCTTCATTATACTACTACAAGTTATTAGAAATTATGTTTCTAGTTATATTCATATCTTATGTTCATGTATGTTTATTATTCCAAAATATGTTATTTGTATGCTTTTATATTTAAAGTTATAAGTATGGAAGTATGTTCCTTATGTGAAATTATGTGAGAATATGTTTATGTGACAATCTTTATTTGTGCATACCGGGCCCAAATGTGTTATCGGTGTGGATGGGGCTAAGTTCGGTCGGGCGGCAATGGGCTTGCCGGTCTTAAAACAGTTCTCATCATCCATCTCATCTTGCATGGACGGAGTGTTCCATGTATTGGTATTGGTTGTAGGGAATTGGCATAATCTCGAGATATGGCCACCGATGTGAACGGATGGAATCGATGTGGACGGATGGAATATGGGGATTAATGATGTGAACGGTTGGAATCTTGTACTGTGGGAGACATAAGGGAGTCACTAATAAGTGACTCAAAAGGTAATGTTATGTGAAATATTATGTGAGATATTATGACTATGTGCACATGTTATACACACGAGCACCTTATGTAATTAAGTGAAATTTCTACTCAACCGTCGTGTTGATTCTTCTTTACATGAATATGTTTAGACAAATATGAGATAGCAAATCAGAGTGGCGTAGCGGAAGCGTTTGGAGGCCTTTTACACAATAAAGTCGCTTTTGTATTCATTTTGAAAATTGTAACTCTTGTATTATGTTCAAATTATTATTTATTTTAATAAAATAAAAGGGTATTTTTCCGGGTCGTGACAGATGTAGCTGAGTTCCGTCAAGGCATTCTATTGGAGATGCCGGTATTAAGTGTTCCAACCCTCCATCTCCTAATCCCTCCTCATATGGATGGAGCATTCCATGTGAGAGTGGGTCATAGGCTTCGGCATATACCCGGGTTATGACTACTGGTGTGACTTGGTTGGGATTGGTAGAATCGCGGAGTGACTTGATTGGATTATTTGATTGTGGTGGGAGTTATAAGGCATTATATGTGCAATTTTACATGTTTATGTGCAATTTTTACACACTTGCACCTTATACGATTGAGTAATAGTTCTACTCAGCCGTCATGTTGACACATTTTATGAACATTCTTTTAGGCAAAAATGTTATATCAGAGTGCGCAGCGGAAGACCACTGGGCATTACAACGCTCTTATAGTTACTTTTGTATTATTTTTAAAATTGTAACTTTTGTATTTTGTAATAATTTTTATTTAAATTATTTATGGTAATAAAATATGAAGGGTACTTTTCTGGGTCGTGACAAAACTAACTCATGCCTTAAGTAAAATTACTACCTTCTCTAGGTTGTTATTCTTCTTTTCTTCATATTTTTTGTAAAGTGGTGCAAGGGTAGGAGAGTGTTAAAACTTGAAGTGAATTGAACAAAAGAAGAAAGAGAGTGCAAGTGTGTGTGATCGTGTACTTCTTGGGTGTGTGTGTAGTGTTTTTGGTGTTGTCTTGTATAATATATACTTATAAGTTGTATAAGTAGAAATAGGATTAAAATATAATTAGGTCTTTGTCTAATTATTCCTACTTTCCAGCTCAAAGTCCAAGTAAGAGGTCTAATTGTCTTAAGTGTCCGTCTAAGTTAATCTTGGCCAAACATGTATTTATAAGTCTAGAAAGGTAGATACAAGTGTACAAACAGGTGTATATATACATTGATTGTTGGAAGATTGGGACATAAGGACTACTACTTACCAAGTATTTAATTTATTATTTATGTATACCCTAAAAACCGTCCACTCCCCCCCCCCCCTTTTCTTAAAAAATGTAGGCTATTTCTTGTATATTGTATATTTAATCAAAGTATGGCAGAAATAATACTTAGGGGAAGAAAATACAATTTTATATTTTATTTAGGGTTTCTCAAAAATATATGTACATATATATATATGAAAAATAATTTTAATTATATATACATATATCTTGTCTTATGACTTAGTAATTCTAGTGACCCGGTATTTCTAGGTATTTTAAAAGCTAATTATATGATTAAATTATTTAGTATTTTATGTGATTATTAGTTATATGTGAACTATGTGATTAAATTGTTAAGTGTTTTATTATCTTACATGTGAAATGTGTAATAACTACTATGTTTTTATGCCAACCATTGGATTCTACATATATGCATATAAATCAATATATACATATATAATTCTATACATATATTTTTCAAAATTATAACGATAGGAATTATTTGTAATAATGTCATATATATAGTATTTTTATATGTTGAAGTCTATATAAATATATGTATATATGTATATGTTCGAAATTATATATATATATATATATACGAGGTCATTTTTGTCCTATTTGATGCTTGAATATGTAATATTTAAATGTTATATGATTAATTTCTACATATTATGTGACATTTTTATTGCAATAAATACTTTGCAATATATGCCTATTTTTATTTACAAAAAGCATAATGATTAGAATTATTTTTCTACTTCATTTTGTAACATCCCAATTTTTATTAAATAGGTACAATTATACTAACTAAAATCCGTTTCCTATGAAATACATGCATAGAAACCAAACTTTTGTAGTATATGCATATAAAAACCGGTTCTTATGACATACGTGTATGATCAATTATATTTCGTGTTTTATATGCATATGATCTTTATTTTGTATGAGAATTATGTGATATGATAATTATGTTTAACATAAACAATTGAATTTATGATACATATATAAATCGGGATATATACATATGTACATACATGTATCTTCAAGAATTATAACTTACTAATTTATTTGTAATAAAGTCATATGCATAAATATAATTATATTTAGAAAATATAGCTATATATACATGTAATTTTTGAATTTATATGTATATATTATATAATAGGTCATGTTTTATCATATATATATACATACTTATCCAAAAATATCATTTTCTCCTAAGAAATGTTCCTAAATGCTAAGATCTTGATAAGATTCTTGACAAACATAACAAATTTGATAACTACAAAAATATCTTATCTTATCTTATCCTACATTATCTTATCTTATCTTATCCTATCTTATCTTATCTTATCTTATCTTATCGTATCTCATCCTATCTCATCCTATCCTATCCTATCTCATCCTATCATATCCTATCCTATCTTATCTTATTTTATCTTATCTTATCTTATCTTATCTTATCTTATTGTATCTTATCCTATCTTATCCTATCTTATCTTCTATTCATTTATTATAAATTGACCTTATAATATAAAAATCCTATTTCTTTCCCTAAACTCTATAAAAAGGGGGTCATTGCCTTCATTTTCACTCACAAACACAAAAATCCCGCCTAAAAACACACACCCACACTCACTCCACTCTCAACACACAAAACACTCTCTATTTATAGCACATCTTCCACACCTTTATATATATCAATAAACCCTTCTTTTTTCATACATATATATCTATTAGCCTTCTATATATGTGACGACCCAGGTAATCCATGCTTTATTAATATTATTACTATGTACATACAAGAGTCTATTTAAACTCAGTACATATGAAACGCCAAAATCAATACAAGTTACATCGTATCACTAAACAACTTGCAAGCGACAAGTAAAAACCAAAGGCGAGTACGCAGCGGAATCTAACATCTTTCTTTCTAGTAAAATGCCTCGAACGGTTCTTCTTCTTCCACAATTTCGGTCTCATCTAAAACATAATACATATTCAACATCAACACATGTTGAGTAGAAACACATACTTCAATTACATAAGGTGCTCGGGTGATAGTTGCACATAAAGCACATATAAAGCACACATTTTGCACTTTTCTACCTTTCGTCATCTAACAATGACCCTTATGACTACCCATGCCGAATATACAACCAGCACATTTCTCCCGCCCGCCTTATCCTCCGGTGGTCGTATCCCGGGCATACGCCGAATATTTTCCTACGACCCTCTCTCTTGAGTAGAACACTCCGTCTACCCAAGGGGGGGATTAGGAGATGGAGGGAGTGTGAACTCTTAAAACCGGCTACTCAATAGTATGTCCCGGCGGAACACACCCAAACCACTCCGGCACATTTGGGCCCATTCACATAATATCACATAATCACATAATCATGGAAGTTTATGAAAAAATTGGTATATGTATAACAAATCTCATTTCTTTTAAGAAAAATAAATATGTGTATAAGTTTGATATGTTTAATAAGAAAATTAGTATACTTATGTAACTACGAACTTACTTTTAAACACTTTTTAAGATCAATATGTTTTCTTCTCAAAAATACCATTTTTGCAAGAAAATTAGTTTACATACTTAAAAACAACTACTTCGTATACATAAAGATAGTAAGATTTGTGATCTAACATATTTGCATAGATTTGCTAGCTAACAAGTTAACCATAACATATCTAATAAACCTTCCTAAGCACATCACAAACACAAAATACCTATCAAAGAGTAAATCAAGAGAGAATCCTAAGAACTAATCACACTTTATGAGCACAATAACAAGACAATCATTTCATCATGAATAAAGCATATAAACATGGAGCAAATATCTCTAAGCCCAAAAATTGGAGGGCATGTTTGGCAAAAGCTATCACTCAAGGCCAATCAAGCTTGTGTATTTTACATAGCTTGGCACAAGAGTATGGAAGCTTGCCTTGTAGGAAGATCCTACTCAAAAGAAGGAAAGAAAACACTTATGAAATCAAAGTAGGTTTCTACCTTAGTTTATACTTGAAAGGGGTATAAAGAAGAGTGAAAGGATGATGTTTGTGGAAGAAACTTGAGAGAGTATAGTGTGTGAAGGTGTGAGGACGTTTTTGGGGGTGGGGAAGTGTGTGGGAGGTCCTATTTATAGTGGAGAATGAGGATAGAAGCCAAGACTTGAGGACCAAGTTTTAATAAATGCAAATATCCCTATTTAATGCAAATCTCCCAACTAGGCTTAAAATTAAATGCCTAATTAAATGAAATCTTCCACCTCCCTCATCTATTTATAGCCTTGGTGTAACCCTAATCCATGAGTCATGAATCTAAATGATAGAAGACCACACAAGTATATAAATTCTAGAAGAAATTCATCTTCTATTAGTGTAGGATATTTTAATAAAATACTAAAGAAAATCAACCAAAATCTGATTTTATTTTATTGCCATAATTGTATAAGATCTGAAATTATCTACTTGTTTTAGATAAAATTCGAATTTGCCTTTATTTTATTGTTAAAAACCTAAAATTAGGGTTTTAGGGCATAAAATTAGGGTTTTGGAGCATAAAATCCGAAAATTCATAATTAATTTAGAAAAATTCCAAAATTATGAAATTTAATCTTTATAAATCAAGAATTATATGTATACTTCCCAGAAATTACAAATGTTTTAGTTAAGTTTTCGAAAATTGCAATTTAGGACATAGAAAGTTCGAAAATTGTGTTCGAATGTCAAATTCCTCTAAAATTTGGAAAATCATGTAATTCATTCAAAATTGATTTTCTCCATGCATAAAAGTATAGAATACTTAGTTATATTATTTTTGAAACTCATAAGTATTTAATAGATGAATTTTTCCAAGAGTGGTAATCGAAATTCAAAAATTGGCACTTTACCGTTCAAATTATAAATTGATCTAAAATTTGACTAAAATGTGAAAATGACATTTTCAAGAACATAAGACATTATATCAATTATTTAAATATTAAAGATTACCAGGTCGTCACAATATACCCCCTTATTTCCCTCAAACACTCTTGAAAAGGTAGAATTATCTCATAAGTAGTATAGGAACGTAGGAATTTAAGTACTAGTTGCTATTCTCATGGTAGATTAATTATCATTCTTTACAAGTTGAGGGCAATAACTTTATGCTCAACAAATAATGATAAGCATGGAGTTATTATGCGTAAAGTCATATTATGTATTATTATGCTTTAATTATGCTCTATCATGTTACTACAAGTTGTTAGAAAGCATACTTAGTCATTGTTTCAAAAATATGGTTTTAGTATACTTTTATGTTTTAACGAATATATGTTCTTTATATTTTTTATGTGAAATTATGTGAGAATATGTGCAATATTTTTCTTAAAGTGGATACTAGGTATAAGTTAGTTCATCATGTTATAGAATTATGACTATGTAAATATTGTGTTACATAGTGAATGTAAATAATTAATTTATATCTTTATATACATATGTATATGTGCACTAGGCTATCTTATGGTAATACTTGTGTGCATGTTTTGCCTATACATATAGAACCAACTTATATGCTTAAATATAGTAACTTGAGGATTATTCATAAACCAATGTATATACTTATAAAACTAAAAGATTAAGATTGTTCTTCATAAACTATATATATATATGAAGTTAACGTTATTTTGAAAGCTATGAATATGTACGCATGTGTAGATATTGTTACTTGTGCATCTATGCATAGTATTCTTCGTAAAGTAGTTATGTTATCCCCTAAACAACGATTACTAGTTATGGCGTAGTACCCTAACTTTAGCTATTGATGCGAATTCTAGGAGATTACCAAAATGACAGAGTCAACCTAATTCAAAAGCTTGTTGAGACAATAAGCTTTTAAGGTGAGTGCTTATTACATTCCTTGCTGGGGCAATGAACTATATGCCATAAATGTTATTATTCATATAGCCTACCTTGTCATATTTATGTTATCTGATCTTTCTGGAATTATATCTTGCTCCTCATATTTCAACAAAATCTTTCTCCAAATTATAAGTCAAGTTATATCTGAAAATATTGCATTTCTAATATTATCAATCATATCTGTCCCGAAATGATTTTTGACACCTTTGGGATATTATATTTTAATTATATTTTTATGTATCCCGGGTGTAAAAAAAAGTTATTGCCTTATCAACAGTTTGTGAGCCATATCTATTATGTTATATTTCTATCTACCCTTGGGGACGCTCTTGGGAAGTTTGGCCCAGGTACTTATAAGAGAAATTCTAGCAGGCGGAACGGAATGGACCGCCGATGGAACCTTTTATATGATACCATTCTATGAAACAGATTTCTACGTACAACCAGAGGATGACTGTAGTAGAGATTGGAGAGTTGTATTGCACGGACGTGTGATATATCTCCGTTCAATTTAATATCGAGGTCGCTCCTTGACGAGGGAGGCATAAGAGTTTCTGTTATGTTTATCTATTTTGGGTAGTTATAATTTTCGAGATTCCGTTCATGGCTCACTATCTGTCTTGTTCAAGCTTGTATGTACGCGCTTCAAACTACAATGCACTTTCCGTGATTCATTACTTTATTGATTTTACGAATATGATTTTTTGCATATAATATCTATATGTATATTTTCGGCCTCACTAAGTCATTTGGACTTACCACCACAAGTTCTTTCTATTTATTGCCTCAGTTCCAGGAAAAGAGGTTGAGGGAACTCAATTAAGGCGCTCGGTCCATTACAAGTCATTAGTATATAGTCCTTTATTCTATATAAAAGATTCGCTAGTTTAATGGGAAACGGAAGCTCACTATTTAAAGTGTTGTACTTCGATAGATTATTAGAAAAATCCCAAAATTATGAAATTTAATCTTTATAAATCTGAAATTATATGTATATTTCCCAGAAATTAAAAATGTTTTAGTTATACTTTTGAAAATTGCAATTTAGGACATAGAATTTGGAAAATTGTGTTAGAATGTCAAATTCCTCTAAAACTTGGAAAATCATGTAATTTATTCAAAATTGCATCTTCTTCATGCATAAAAGTCTAGAATACTTATTTATATTGTTTTTGAAAACTCATAAATATTTAATAGATGAATTTTCCAAGAATGGTAATCGAAATACGAAAATTAACACTTTACCATTCAAATTGTAAGTTACTTTCAAAAGCATATTAAAATTTGAAAACAACAAGTAACAATCACATTTCCAAGAAGAAAAAGATTTTAAATCAATTATTTAAATATTAAGGATTACCGGGGTCGTCACATCCTCCCCTCCTTAAAAGAATTTCGTCCTCGAAATTCAGCTTTGTTTAGTAAAATAGTTGAGGGTATTTTTCCAAAAATATGTTTTCACAGAAGAGTTTAGAACCCAAAATATATTTCTATCAAATACGAAATCCAATAGATACACTAGAAGTTTTTAGCAAAAGTCACACATACCAATACCATCTGCCAGGCGTAGGGACTCTAGCGGTACCTCCTGTGGGCTCAAGAGGTGACTCTCGCACACGTAGCACTTTGCCCCGCAGGTTCAAGACATAGTTCTTGGCCTCATGGGCTCAAGACTTTTAAGACATATAGTACTTGGCCTCGTGGGCTCAAGACATAACATTTGCTCTGCAAGCTCAAGAGGTGGCTCCCGTGTGCATAACACTTTGACCCACAGAGCACTTAGCTCCTGATTTTTCGGCTAGCAACCTACTCTGATACCATTTGTCACGACCCGAAAAAATACCCTTTTATTTTATTAAAATATATTGGATTGAAACGCGTAACGGTAAATATTTTTATTGTAATATATAATAATACAGAAATTTACTACAACATAGTGAAATCATAGTTGTACAAAAGTTGTTATATGAGTGAAAATAATAACTTTAGCTAAATAAAAGCTTCGTAATGCCCTCCTCTTCCTCCTGATGGGCTAGAATGTCTTTGCCTAAAAAAATGTGTTCACAACACATTTCAACACAACGGTTGAGTAGAAATTTCGCTTAATCACATAAGGTGCTCATGCGTATCATATGTGCACATAGTCATAATATCTCACATAATATTTCACATAACATTACCTTTTGAGTCACTTATTAGTGACTCCCTTATGTCTCCCACAATACAACCGTTCACATCATTAATCCCCATATTCCATCCGTCCACATCGATTCCATCCGTTCACATCGGTGGCCATATCTCGAGATTATGCCAATTAGAAAGACCAAACACTAGTATTTCCCTCCAAACCTCAAACTAGTGGACAATTAGAAAGAATCAACAAACCCTTGAAGAGATGCTTTGAATTTTTTTATGAAAGTTAAGATCGACACCTCTCACTAGCCAAATTTTAAGTATTAAACTATAATTGGCATGACCCAGTTGAAGCACTTTATGAACAAAGATATAGATCTATAGTATTTTGGAATGAAGTGGCAAAAGTAAGGCCAAAGTTAGTACCGAAAATTACCAAAATACTTCTAAAGTGAATGACAACAGCACAAAGTCCGCAATCAAGGTGCGAAGCCAGCGAATCAACATTTTCCCAAGTCAAACACGCAACGATCAAGGCGAAGTTCCCGACGTTCTTCACCAAGATCAACTAAATCAAGGCGTTCGATTTGCAGACAAGGTCCTAAGCCAGCAAATTGACGTTCTTTCCAAACATACATCAAGTCAAGTCAACGGTTTTCACGGCGTTCATCAAAAATCTCGGCGTTTGATTCGTAATCAAACTACAAAGCCTACGAATCACGTTATTGAAGACCAAATCAAGTTCCAAGAAGATCAAACCACCAAATCTGCTCCAGAAGTGTTTGAATTTTCAAATTTCAAATTCGTAAAGGAAGAATAAGAGGATCAAGTTTAGAGATTGTACCCACTTTACTTCAAATAAATTCAATTTGTACGATTTTTCTTGTCTTTTAATTCAATAGACTCGAAATTTGTGTTACACTTGTGGACTTTTAATGTCGACATGACTTTTTAGCCATACTTTGGTGGTCTGTTGTCCCTTCTGTATACGTCCGTTTGTTGCAATTTCTTATGTAGGACTTCTTATCATGTGTGCGAGCATTTGTCCAAAATTTTATTGAATTTGGAGATGGTTGAAAAAATCAAATAATTTTGTGGTCCTTTATTTGCTCATGTATTAAATTGTATCTTTTCAGGTTCATTGCACTTTTTCTACATGTATGTTGCTCCAAATTCAATCCTTATCACCTTGCAATATTTGGTGAGAATTTTTGCATTAATTTCAGAGCTTTCAAATGGCCTAGGACGATGGTCATAGCCGTTGATTTTTGGTGTCAGCACGAGTTCCTAGCCACACCTTAGGTGGTTTTTTGTGCCCTCCGTAGATGTCTGTTTGCTGTAATTTTTTGTGTGGGATTTCGCATCATGTGTATGAGCGTATGTGCAAAATTTCATTAAATTCCAAGATAGTCAAAAAAATCCCAAAATTTCATGGTTCTTATCCACATGAGTTTTTAAACTATATTTTTTTTGCTTGGTTGCACTTTTTCTACTTGTATATTGCTTCGAATCCCAGCCCAGTCACTTTGCAATATATAGTGAGCATTTTTGCAACAAATCCAGGGTTTTGGACACATTAGGACGTTGGTCGAATCTATCGGCTTTTGGTGTTAGCCCCTATTATTAGTCATACATTAAGTCGTCTGTTGTCCCTTATATAAGTGTCCATTTGTTGCAAATTTTCACATGGGACATCGCATTATGCGTATGAGCGTCTGTCCAAAATGTCATTGAATTTCACGAGGGTCGAAAAAATCCAAAAATTCCATAGCCGTTTATCCGCAAGAGTTTTTAACTATATTTTTGTTGGTTCGTTGGACTTTTTCTTCATGTATATTGCTCTGAATCTTAGCCCTATTGCTTCCCAATATGCAGTGAGCATTTCAAAAACCTTAGGACATTCGTCAAATTTGTGCGCTTTCGGTGTCAGCACGAATTCTTAGCTATACCATAGGTTATCTTTGCCCTTTCTATGCATGTCGTTAGCTGCAACTTTTCGCATGGGACTTCGCATCATGCATATGAGCATATGTCCAAACTTTCATTGAATCTCAAGACAGTAAAAAAAAATCCCAAAATTTCATGGTCCTTTATCCACACAAGTTTTTAACCATATTTTCACCAATTTGTTTCACTTTTTCTTGCTTTATGTTACACCAGATCCCAGCCCTATCACTTTGCAATATACGGTGAGCATTTTGTTAGTAATTTTAGGGGTTTCTGACGCCCTAGAATGTTGGTCATATCTGTGGGCCTTTGGTGTCAACAAGAGCTCTTAGCCATACCTTGGATGATCTATTCCCCCTTCTGTACATGTCTGTTAGCTGCAATGTTTCATGAAATTTTCAGACGGACAAAAATATCCAAAATTTCAATGTCCTTTATCTGCATGAGTTTTGAACCATATTTTTGTGGGTTTGGGGTACTTTTTGTTAAGCCATACGTAGATGTATGTTGCTCCGAATCCCAGCCCTACCACTTCGCAATATGCGGTGAGTATTTTTGTAGTAATTTCAGGGGTTTCAGATGTCCTAGGACATTGGTCGAAGTTGTGGCCTTTTGGTGTCAACAAAAGTTTTAGAGATACCTTGAGTGGTTTGTTGCTCCTTCTATAGATGTCCGTTTGCTAGAATTTTTTCTGTGGAACCTCACATCATGTGTACGAGCATATGTGAAAATTTTTATCGAATTTAAAGGTAGCCGAAAAAATTCCAAAATTTATTCATCCAATATCCACACGTGTTTTTAATCATATTTTGCCGGTTCGTTGCATTTTTTATAGATGTACGTTGCCTTGAATCCCAACCCTTTAACTTTGCAATACACGATGAGCATTTTTGTAGTAATTTCAGTGATTTTAGGACACCTTCGGATATTGGTTGAACTTGTGGCCTGTGGTAGTCTATTGTCCTTCTGTAGATGTTTGTTTGCTACAATTTTTTGTGTAGGACATGACATCATGCATATGAGTGTATATTCAAAATTTCGCTAAATTTTGAGATGGTCAAAAAAACTCAAATATTTCAACATGAGTTTTTAATCATATTTCGTCGTCCATTATTGGCACAAGTTTTTAATCATATTTTTGCCTGTTTGTTGCACTTTTTCTGGATGCATTTTGCTCAGAATTCTAGCCCTATCACTTCGCAAAATTTGATGAGCATTTTTGCATTAATTTCAGGGCTTTGAGACACCCTAGGATTTTGATCATAGCTGTTGGCTTTTGGTGTTGGCATGGGTTCTTAGCCATACCTTAGGAGGTACGTTGCCCCTTCCATAGATGTTTGTTTATTGCAATTTCTTGCATAGACGTCACATCATGCATATGAGTATATGTGCAAAATTTCATTGAATGCTGAGATGGTTGAAAAAAATCCCAAATTTTTGTGGTGCTTTATCTGCACGAGTTTTTTACCGTATTTTTGTTGGTTGATTGCACTTTTTCTGCATCTATATTGCACCTTTTTGTAGTCACGCCAGGGTTATTGGACACACTAGGACGTTGCTCGAATCTATGGGCTTTTGGTGTCAGCTCGTATTCTTAGCCATACCGTAGGTGGTCTGTTGCCCCTCATGTAGATGTCCGTTTGTTGAAATGTTTTTCATGAGACTTTGCATCACGTGTACGAGCATATGTCCAAAATTTCATTGAATTTCAAGACGGTTAAAAAATCCCAAAATTCCATGGTCCTTTATTTTAACTGTATTTTTGCATGTTTGTTTCACTTTTTCTGCTTGTATATTGCTCGAAATCTTAGTCCAATCACTTCGCAATATTTAATGAGCATTTTTTCAGTAATTTCAAGGGTTTTGAACACCCTAGGACATTGGTCGAATCTGTGGGCTTTTGGTATCAACACGAATTCTTAGCCATATCTTGGGTGGTATGTTACCCCTTCTGAACATGTTCATGCGCTACAATTTACGCATGCAACTTTGCATCATGCATATGAGCATATATCCAAAATTTCATTGAATTTCAAGACAGTCAAAAAAAGCCCAAACTTTCGTGGTCCTTTATCAGCACTAGTTTTTAACTGTATTTTTTGTCATATGTTGTACTTTTTCTTGATATATGTTGCTCCAAATCCTAGCCCTATCACTTCACAATATGCAGTGAGCATTTTTACAATAATTTCAGGGGATTCTGACGCCCTAGGATGGTCGAAGTTGGGGGCTTTTGGTGTCAACGCGAGTTCTTAGCCATACCTTGGGTAATCCGTTTCCCCTTATGTACATGTCTGTTTTCTGCAATTTTTTGTGTGGGACCTCGCATTATGCGCACGAGCATATGTACAAAATTTTATTCAATTTCAAGATTGTCGACAAAATCCCAAAATTTCAAGCCCGTTTATCCGCATGTGTTTTAAACTATTTTTTTTTGCCGATTTTTTGTATTTTTTGTTGATGTATGTTGCTCTGAATCCCAACCATATCACTTTGCAATATTCTGTGAGCATTTTTAAATTAATTTGAGGGACATTCATCTCTTGTTTCTTTGTCTCGGCCAACACTTTTTTTCCTTGGGCTTCTTCCAATCCAAATCTCAACATTGCCCTTGTCAAACTTGGCATTGTACTCCCCTAACTCCAGAATATACAATCCAACTTTCATCTCCCAAAATCTGCATGCAAGTTGATATGGGAAGAAAGTTGCTTCACTCCGTTGAACAAAATTGTGGTCAAGTAGGTAACTTTGAGCTTCGATAACTCTCTCAATTCTTGTTAGAATCGCTCCAAATTAATTCCCATCTATTCTTCTTGTTTTGTATTATTTCCAGAATCATTTATGTGTTTAAAAATTCTTACGGTTTGATCTAGAGACGACCCCAAATTTGGCTGCATACTAAACAATGGAAACTGTAATGGGAATCTCGTAAGCAACCAGACATTTTTTGAGCTATTTATCTCCCTCGTTACTAATTCAAATTTAGCTTACTTTATACCATTAGAAAGTTTGTTATGTGAACTTTTGATATTTTTATTTTAGATGAAAATTGGATTTCTTCAAATCTATAGAGTCTCAAACATGGCTATTCTATTTTGGGTTACTGAAACTTTGATACGAGTAGCTTATTTTGAGCCCTCATAACTCTTTCATTTCTTACTCAAATTTTGGAAAAAATTTATGTCCCTAGAAAGCTTGAGGAATATACTCTTAAATGCTATTGAAAGTAGATCTACAAAAGTTTTGTACAGATCTATACAAACTCTCAAAGTCAGCTATTTGAAATTGTTTTCTGGAGATTTGGAAAAATTTCTAGATTTCGAGTTTCTTTGAGCAATATTCGGACGTCAATAACTCTCTCACCTTTTATCCCAATTTGATGAAACATGTGTTGTTAGAAGTCCTATAGAATAGGGTTTTAGATGGTATTAAGTTCATATCTAAAGCTAATTTGTATAGATTTGAGGAACCTCTTAAAGTTGGCTACTCGAAACTCATTTTTTAAACTCCAAAAATTTCCAAATTTCTATTTCTCGATAACAATCTTTATCCTTCAATACTTGAAAAATCAAGTGATTCTTGAATCTATGAACTCCTCACACTTCATACTAAGTTCGAAAACTATAACATAGGTACTTTACATTCGAAATTTGCAAGAAAAACAAGCTTGAAACTATCCCATTGAACAAGTTCCATTCTTGAAACCAAAATTTCTAGATCTCTGCTTTAAACCTTAAAATCTTCAAAACTCATCAAAAATCAGTTTTCTAGGTATCTAATTTTTTCTTGGAATGTTCAGCTGCAAGGAATTTAATGAAAATTGAATAAATCCATTTGAGTACTAGACCTAAAGCTTAAAACTTCAATCACTCTTAATCCATTTAAATTACCCAAAATTGATTTGGGTTCTCGATTCCTTGCATCAAGATCTTCATTTTCATATATTGGTCACCAGTCAACCACCAATTGACACCAGTCAATAACAGTCAACGATCGCGAGTCAACCCTTCCGGTCAATTTAGCCATTTTCAAAGCTTTCAACGTACCAATCTCAAATTTGAATCCATTCTCCAATTCAACATCATCTTGAAGGCCTAATATTGCTTTAAAGTCAACGATCAATTAATCATATTCGATAAATAATTCTAAAACTCAGTCTTCTATGCCTAAAATACTTTAATTATCGTCATTTGGGATAAATATACTATGAAGTAAATATTCTTGTATGGCCAACCTAAATGATTTTTATGCGATTTATGATTTTTCCTAGCCGTTAGATATATATTTGCATCTTAGGATATTATTATGATATTAGACTTTTTTTTCAGTTGTTATAATTTTAATGAATATTACTTCTCCATATTATGTAAGCTTGCACAAAGATATATATATATATACATATATATATATACATTGCATCTTTTTAGATTGTGAGTTGCATTCGTTCCATTTTTTGTTATGATAATCACCTTTGGTTATACCCTTGGGAAGTTGGGCCCAAGGACGTGTGGAGGGGACTGCCAGGTGAAATGGACCAACAGTAGGATCCCTTATGCATTATCCTATCCATTGGATCCAATTTTATTATTTGCAGTCAGAGGTTGGCTTTAGATAAGATTGCATCAGTGTAATGCACGAGCATGTGGTAAACCTTCTGTGAGTTCAACTCGAGGTAGCTCCTTGACAACAGAGGCATAAGGATTTCTATTATGTTTTGTCCATGTTGGGTACTCATAAGGATAGAGACTTGTCAGTCAGCTCAGCTCACCATCGCATGCTTTTGAGAATCATTTATGAAATAAGTATTTCAGTGCTTGCTCTGCCTATTTTGAAAAATCATTCAGGATAAGACATTTTTAGTTTTTATTCAGAGCATAACAAGTTCCTGTTGCATATAAAAATCATGTTATCTATTTTAATATGCTTTTATTGTTGATTTATGTTGTGTGTGTGTGTGTGTGTGTGTAAACTGGCTTTACTAAGTCATTTGGCTTACAACCTTATTCTTCATATTCTTGTCCTCAGACTAGGGCTTGCTGGATAAATGAATAGTTTTGTACTTGTAGCTGTGCACCTATTACCTTTTAGTTTTTGTTGTTGTCGATGATGTGTTGTGGATTTAGATGCAAATTGTTCTTAAGAACTATCTAAGTTTATTATGTTATGTTCTGGTTGAATATTGTATTTGATCATAACTAGTTTACTGTGAAATAACTTTCATGCTGGTATGCTATGTAGCAATGCTTCCACTGAAGAGATTTTTAGTGAACGTTTATTCTAGACTAGGGTGATCGTACTAAGTATCATCGAGGTGTGGATACTTTATACAGTTACCTAGTGACACCCTAATCGTATTAGTTTTTTAGACAATAGAGATGAGAATGGCATCTTGATAAGGAATAAAGATCCAATCTGGGTCCTTTGGACCGAATTGGATGGTAGGCATGGTTGCCTTATTTTCCACTTTCAGTGGAGTGGGATTGGTTTTCATATGATGGAGAGCTCTGGTATGAGCCTTCTTAGCGTTGTGGGATGACCCACCATTATATGAATGACACCTTTGCAAGGAGGGTTATAGCTTTCTGTGGGTTGTTTAAAGTCATCGGAATCCTCTTGAGGAGCTTTCCAACCTGAGGGTTCTCACCCACTTTAGGCATATTACTATACTTAGCTCACTTCGATTGGCTTCCCTCAGAGGGGTTTCTCTTAAGGAATAGGTCTAACTTTTGTTCCCGATCTTTGCATATGAACTCCTAGAGATGTCCTTAATAAGTCCATTGATCTAATTCCAGAGGTGGCAACAATCATCGATTTCATGCCCATAGTCATTATGGAAATGACAAAAGTGTTTTGAGGGAGGTCTGGTGGGACCTTTGTCTCCACCTCTTGGCCAGTGTATGAAGCTTTTTTCTTGAATTTGGAAGAGGACCTGGGTAGGGGCAGTCCCCGAACATGTGTATTGAAGAGGGTGTCGTCCCTTCTTAGGAGGACCTGAAGGGCCTCCAGCTTCTTTTCACTTTTGATTTTCATCGAAGGGTGATCTCACAAGGGATTCATCCATATGCAGGTATTTCTCAGACCTCTGGAGGAGGCCTTCCAATGTGGAGGCCGGTCTCTTGGCTAGGGACCAGTAGAAGGCACCCTTACACAATTCTTGTGAGGAGGTACTAAAAAGTAGTCCATGACCGGCGTTTGGTACTTGGAGGGAGGCCAAGGTGAATCAGTTAAGGTGTTCCCTTAGGGATTTCTTATCACCTTGCTTGATTTGGAAAAGACTTATGGTGGATTTCTTATAATTCTTGTTGTTCACAAACTCATGAAAGAAAACTCATCTAAGGTCCTCAAAGTTGTTAATGGAGTCTTTAGGAAGCGAAGAGAACCACCTATTGGCTCCCTTCATTAGCATAGTATTGAAAACCCTACCTTTGACCAAATTGGTACATTGATGTAGTTGGGCTTGACTTTTGAATTCCACTAGATGTTCATGTGGATCTGTGGTCCCATCATATATTAGCAGATTTTGAGGGTGCTCATGCTTGGGAGGAGATCTTTAGCCATGACCATTGCACCAAAAAGATTTTTATAGGAGGGAGCTTTTCGTCATCTAAAAGTTACCTTTCTATGCATTACGGCTTCTCAAGATCTCGTGCATTCAGTTAGTCATGGTTGCTGGCACAACACCAGTGTGAGGATATACAAGGTGAAAAGCATATGAGCTTCTTGTTCAATGAGGATTCTACCAGGGTAAGGAGCATTGCTTTGGATTCCTCCTCCTAGACCAATTGCTATGTTTGGAGGCTCAGTAAAGGTTAACGGTATAGAGGGGATGATATTGGTTACCCTATGGGTTGTGGATATAGTAGCAGTATCCATGGGATGGGAAACTCTAATGGCAGGGTTGGAGTAGGACCCCACTCCAAAGAAGGGACCCGTGTCCCTCCTGGAAAGGAGGTGGGTGCCCCCTCTCGAAGGAGAGCAAGGATTCTCATAATGTCATTGAGAATAACTTCATCGATCATGCAATTTCATTCCTCGAGAGAGATTTGGGTAGATCCCGTAAAGATAGTTACCAAAAAACGACTTGTTTGAGGAGTAACTTAAGTCCTTCCTATAGCCAGGCCTCCAAAGGCCAATCCTCTGAAACTCGTCAAAGGACCTATAGTAGAAGGTGGCACCCCGATAGAAGGCATGCTTATAGCAAGAGTGCTTGTAGGCATTGGGGAACCTCCTAGTGGAGGAGCACCTGATGATAGTGGAAAGTGGGGGAAGGATCATAGAAGCATGAATGGGCATTCGGGATCCAAATAGTGAGAGTTTTGACTCCGCTTGAGGTGCTATTAGCCTCGCTGGCCATAGGGATTGCTTCCCAAATCCGATAATGAAGCAAAGTTTAAACAACATTCTCTCACGCCTTTAGCTTAAGTTCTCACAGATGGTGCTAATTGATGCATACCAAATTTTGGGTTACCAAAAAATGTTTGGGAGGAAACGGTTTAGCATAGGAGAATTCTTTGAATCCTGCTTTGCAAGGAAGGACATGTCAATGTAAGGGGACCTAACTTGCAAAAAATCGTTAGGACACCACTAAATTACATAAGTATGCACCTTAGAAAGAATAAAGAAAAATTAAATTGAAATATAACATATAATAAGGCATGAAAGACAACAAGGGAATCTTATGTGCGAGTGAGCAATTGGAGCCCAAAGTGGACTCCATTGTAGAGCTTTAATGTGTAAGGTGAGTGCAGGTTGTAGAGTGCTTAGAGAGTTTGAATTAGAAGATATTTACTAAATGAGAAGTGGTAGCCTTTTAATTGGGAAGGCCTTGAAACATCTACTTAAGGATTCCTCGGGGTTTCTCCAAATCAGAGGGAGGGTTGATCTTTAGGAAATCGATTAAGAGTTACTTCCTCAAATTTATAGGGTACTTAGGATCTGGAGATAACCATGGGCCTATTTTGTGGGCATAGTTGTTGAGAGGATAAGGGCTTTAGCCTTTATCAATGTGGACTTGTGGTGGATAGAATTCGGACTTGATCCACCGTTTGGATGAGAAAGACCGGGGTGGCTTCCTCCAGACTGGGTTTCCTCTGCACTAGGCTTCCTCTGGCTGAGCCTTAGTACGGAGGAATCCTAGACCAATTAGGGTTTTAAACCCATATTTGAGGTGTTTCATCTTTAACTTTTCCTTTTAGGTCATTCCATATTACCCACGCCCAATGGACTTATTTTTAGGAGGCATTAAAGACAAAGAGAAGAACCTAGCCATGTGACATGTAGTGAATCAACCCATTGCAAGCGATATGCACATTTTAACCTTTTAATCAACTAATAGTAGAATTTGGATGGAATTATGTAATAATGATTGGTAACGAATGATGAAAGGGATGAGGGAAGAGACAACAATTGTCGACGATGCAAGTTGCCCTACCTACGCCAGAGCCCAGCAAGCGCAAAGTGCTCGAGCTCTACAGGAGGTGTGGCAAGGTGTGCTTTGGGTTCCCAAAGGGGATAATAGCATGGAGAGATGAAGTGTGAGAGGAGTGTGAATATATATGGATGTATATATGAGAATGGTGGTTGGGTGCAGAAGAAGGAAAGATGGAACGGTCGTACATAACCACGCGCACGTGGCCCATGCACAAGATCAAACCCATGTAACACAGACTAGAGAAGGGCCCATAAGCAGTGCACCTTTAGGAATGGACAACCAATGTGAGGGATCTTGCACAAGGAACAACATCGTGGCACCTAAGCGAAAAGGGAACTGCGTGGACACTATGAGCATGGTGTACAATGCACACACACAAGTGTGGTACTGTGCGCTGGTGCTTTACAGCCCCGTACAACACTGCTCATTGCCTATGGCCAAAAATGCATCCCATTGAGTGAGCATGTTGATGCACATCACGCGACAACATGCAGGAGCGCAAAGGTGCTGCGCGATAAAGTGCACAGGCAATGTAGGCCTCACTAGCTAGTGCATGTAGCAAGAGCTAGGTGCATGCAAACATGAACTAGCTGATCCATATAAGAAAGAGGCCATGCCACTGGATCAGTGCATAGCCCAAGACTGACTGATTACAGACCGGGCTATCAACTCAGACCCTAACGAGTTCGGGTTAGGTTGAGTTAGCATAGGCCCAAACTACTCGAATAAGAACACTAAGTGAATTATAAAATGGAGCGAGTGTTAGGTTTGAGAATAAGACTAGGGTAATTTAAGCAGTGAAAAGGAGCATAAATACTCATAATGGGCCTTCTGATATTCAGGTCCAGAACTGAAACCCTAAGCCATATTAAATGCGAGACATACTAATAACTATAACTGGTCCTGAACATCCAATTTTATCATTTAACTTCTTGTTATAAGTGCTGAGATGTAAGCAAGGGGCTTTGATCATTTTTACGACATTATTTAAATCTTTATCATGAGTGCTAAGACAATAAGTATAGGAAAGGAGTCCTGACCATATGAAAAGCCTTTAATTAAGAATCTATGAGCATGTGTGGAAATAACTCTGAAACAGTCTTTTGTGACGTTAAAATTCTTGTTATAAATATTTTGACGTTATCTATGATCATTGCCTATTGTGTTTTCCATGATTGTGAACTGCATGTAGAGCATGTAGATGTGATAATATATGATACACGTTCAATGTTGTGAATATGGTAATTAACTGGTTATAGCAGCATTTACATAATAGTCAAGTCGTGAATACCACCCTAAAAATACTTAAGAAATGAGAAATTAGAAAAAGCATCTAAGGTATTAAGCAAGTGATATGTAGCATGCAAAGTAAATATAAATGTAAAGTGCCCAGCTGAGTTGGTACAAAAAAGATACGAGTAAATACAAGAAGCATGCTTATCGTAGCTCTAAGAATCAAGAATAACCATGGCATGTATGAAACTTGGAAAGGGCACCGACCGGGATTTTCTCGGATAAGGCCTACCAAAACGGGGATAATACATTGGTTGATCCTCTTAGTTGGGTGAAAGACTAGGCCCCTGTTGGGGCTACGCAACTGCATGCAATCGCACAAGTAATATAAGATAAGTAGAGTGTCGGCTAATTGTGGAGTGGGTTCTTCTAAATTAAAACTAATATCAAGTTAACAACTACTCGCGAATTAGAATTATAACAAATATTCAATATGACTAAATTCAAGTGCAAGGTAGTTTCATTAACCTCAGCCCTATTCCATTATAATCCCTAGACTAAGTGATTCCATTATTGTGTAAAGCAATGAACTTATGTATCCATAATCTCTCTCAAGCATCATAAAATTATCTCATACAATCCTCTCTAGGCCTAACATTAACCAGTTCTCATTCAATTAATCAAAGCACTAAAAAGCATTCGCAAAAGATTTAACACCGCCTTGAGGGCTCAATCAATATTAAATTCATTCTCATGCAATTTTAATATCAATTGACCTTGTTTAAATCAGAGCAACAATCATGAATCGTCTCTCGACCACATCGTAGATTCTTGAATTCAATAATTAGGAGTGATCAAACCCTAGCCATGCATTATGATCGTTAAACAAGATTCACACAAAACGCATATGAAATCATTCGCATCCATGGGATTTTCATAGAATAGGGAATAGGAAAATTACACCATCCTTAAACTTGACAAATAATTTAGTTCAAGATGAATTTAAAAACAAGAATGAAGTATGGAAAAGAATGCATAAAAGGGAAGAAATAAAACTCTTTGGTGGAGAATCCAAGTGTAAACTTCCCTCCAAAGGTTGTTCTTGACTTCACCTTCAATTCTCTTCAGTCTCCATCTTGACAAGGTAACACAAACTAGCCAAAAATCGAAAGAGGAATTGTTCTAATCTCTAAAACCCTAGGAGAAAATGTAATACTCAGTTTGTGCTTGCATCTGGACCTAAAAGAGGCAGAAATCACCTAGAGCTTCTTTCCTAATCAGAGTCCTAATCAAACAATGAAAGTTTGTAATTGCTATCGTGGACTTTGCGTACGTACACAAAATATTTTGTGTACATATGCAAACTTACAGATTCACTTTTCCTCCTGATAACTGAAACTGAGTACGTACTCGAAATATCTTGTGTATGTACTCATTTATACAGACTTGTTTCTTCTCTGGATGGCTTAAATTATGTTGATATTCAAAGTATCTTGTATAAATACCCAACTCCTGACTTCAATTTCCGTGTCATTTATGGTATTTTGCCCTTCTAACCTGCAAAACAATAGTTTAAATCGAATTTTTACATAATAAGGTCCGAATAGGGAAAAACACATGATAAGTCCAACAAAATAAACACCAAAATAAAGTATTATTTCAGACTTATCAGCCCCGCTACAAGAAAGGTAGCAGAGATCCTCCTAGCCAAAGTGAGTGACTAGGAACATGATTATATGCCACTTCGAGACAATACTGTAGGAAAGGCCCACTCAACAGGGATGATATGTTTGTTGACCCTCCTAGCCAGGGGAAAAACTAGGCCCTGGTACAAGGTAAGGCCAAGATCCTCCTAGTCAGAGTTAAAGACTGGGGTCTAATCAAGTTACCGTGAATTAGCACTTTCCAAGGATCATCCATGTATTACATGCATCGCATAATAGAGTGCTTACGTGTGAACTGCATTTCACACAAAGACCCGGCATTGATTATCATGACATATTCAGTCCTGTTATGAAACCAACAACTGTTTGTTTAGTTCTCACACTCATCGTTTAAAACCAAAGGACTATTTTTCAATTGGATGTCAATAATGCCTTCCTTCAAGTGTCCTTGAAGGAAGAGATGTATATGAAGCCACCACCGGAATTAAAAAATCCAGCCTTCTCGATACATGTTTCAAAACTTAAGAAGGTGATCTATGGCCTCAAGCAAGCCCCTAGAGCATGGTACCGGGAACTTTATAAATGTCTTGTAACTATAGGCTTTACTATGTCCAAGTCTAACTCCTATCTATTTATTCTCCATAATTTTGGCTTCAGTTTATATTTATTTATGTGCGTGGATGATATCATAATAATTGGCAATGACATTATTCACAACGTCTGTAAAGTCATCAAGACCTTATCAACAAAGTTCTCATTTAAGGATGTGACGACCCGAAACTCTTGGCTAGTTATGGAAATATGCTGCGAATACTTTTATTATAGAAAGTTAAAAAATTTCATAAACATCATTTATTACATAGCAACCACCAAGGACATAATAAGAATCCTAAATACATGATACAACTACAAAAACTCATCTATGACATCTTCTAGCCAAAAGCTCCAAATCGCCTCTCGCTATACTCCTCGTTGATAACTTCGTTCTCATGTCCGGCTAAAATATTAAATGTTAACAACATCAACAATCACGTTGAGTAGCAATTTCACTTAACACATAAGGTGCCCGTGTGTGACTTGAACATGCATATGTTCACATACTTGCATCAATATAAACCATATAAAATTTCAGATTCATAAGAATCATAAATTGCACACTTTTCTACCGTTTTCCACCTCGACGGGCGGCTACCTTATCTCGCCGTGCCGTAATTCAATTCCAACCAATACTCCCACCCAACCAAACACTCCAGTGGTTATATCCCGGGCATATGCCGAATTTCCTACGACCCACAACCAATACATGGAACACTCCGTCCATGCAAGATGGGAATAGGCATGGATGGCGAGAACTATTTTAAGACCGGCAAGCCCATTGCCGCCCGGCCGAACTCTAGCCCCATCCATACAGAACACATATAGGGCCCTTAACACATAATTCCAACACATAAAAATCACAATTTCATCATAATACAAACTGTTTTCAGCTCAAAATCAGCATAGAGTACCAAATTTCCAGCATATAAACCATAACTTGGCAGGCTGCGACAGTAGATTTCCGGCGTGCAAAATTCTGAAATTTCAGCTTGTAATATACTGAGATTAGACGCTGCAATTTCCAGTTTTGTAAAATAGGTTTTCAGCTTTGTAAAATTCTAATTTTCAGCCTTGAAAATAGGATTTTTGTGATGTTGAACAGTAATTCCAGTTTTAAAAACAGAATTTTCAGTTTTGAAAACAACTATAATTTTCAGCTTTAAACACTGAATTTTCGACTTCTAATACATAAATCAAGCCCTAAACACATAAATAAACCATAAACAAGCATAAACCCTAATTTTCAGCAACATAAATCCAGCAGAAATGCTCAAATTTCCAGCACAATTGTTCATGAACATACAAAATGCGTTTAGCTAAATTGTTGCGAAATCCTTTCGGATTAAGATAGTAACCAACTTGAGGTTACATCCCATGTCCTAATAGGAGAATAATATGCTAACACTATAAGAAAACTAGCTCATGTATTAAGAGAAATCACTACCTTGTATTAAATATGAAGCATTCACTTCTATAAGATATAATATCTATGAATTAAAGTAGAACCTTTACTTATGAAATTAAGTATGGTCCCTACTTTAATTAAATATCCTTCTACCCTTTTCAAGGGTGTTTTATGGAGCTATAAGTATGTAAAATGAAGGGTTTATGTATATATATATGTGGGTAGGGGATTTACTATAAATATGAAGTATTTTGTGTGTTTAGGGTAAGATGAGTGTGAGTGGGGTGTTTTAGGCGGGATTTAGTGTGTGTGTGGATGTGTGTGTGTTATGTGATGAAAAATGAAGTGATAAATCCCCAATTTATCCCCTATTTATAGTAGTTGTACTTAAGAAATAAGATTATTAAATAATTAAGTCATTTTCTAATTATTGTCATCTTTCCACCTAACGTTACAACTAAGGGTTATAATAAATGAAATCTTCCAACTCAATGCCCAACTCAATACCTAATTGTAGCTTAAGTGTGAGTCTAAATGCACACTTCATAATCTAGTTCAATCTAAGCCTTACATGTATAAACATATCTAGAAGAATTCTTACATGTGTGAGTATTCATTTAATGCAAGGAGAATTTTATACATATATATGCATAAAATTTCGTTCCCCCCCTCCTCTCTTTATATTTTTAAGATATTTTTTCACATAATATAATTATTCCAATGTGTATGATGAAAAAAATACCTAAAGAAATGAAAATATAATGTTATACATTTATGTATATAAATTTTCTTTAAAATATATACATATATAGTGTAAGATATTCATATATATATGAATCATAGTCTTATGACCTAGCATTTAAAAATAATTTTCAAAATAACTATTATAGTGTGAAATGACACATTTTAGTGAAAATGGCAATATCAAGAAAATAATCTAACCCTTATTTATATAAATATATAAATTCGTGTATATGCATATATATATATATATATGTATATGTGTGTGTGTGTTTGAATTTTATGCATTTTATAATTACTAAATGAAGTAGAAAACAATTCCAATAATTATGCGTATTGTAAATAAAAATAGGTACATGTTGCAAAGTATTTATTGCAATAGAAATTAATCATATAGCATTTAAATAATATATTTTTAAGCATCAATTAGTATATATATATCTACATCATCTAAAATACAAAAATGACCTAGGATATATATATATATATATATATTAAAATACTATATATATGACTTTGTTACAAATAATTCCTATCATTATAATTTTGAAAAATGTATGTGTAGAATTATACATGTATATATATTGATTTATATGCATATATGTCGAATCCAATGGCTGGTATGCAAACATAATTGTTATTACACATTACATATAAGATAATAAAACACTAAACAATTTAATCACATAGTTCACATATAAACTAAGAATCACATAAAAACTAAATGATTTAATTATATAATTAACGTTTAAAATACCTAGAAATACTGGGTCATTACAAAGGACCTTGGTGATCTACACTATTTTCCACATGTAGAATTGATTCCTTATCATTGAGGTATCCTCTTATTAAAATATAAATATGTTATTGATTTGCTTAATGATATTGGGATGCAGGATAGAAAAGGAGTCCCTACCCTTTTGTGTTCTACTACCTAATTAACTACAACTGATGAAGCCTGAATTGGCCACATTTGCTCTCTTTGATTGGGTTGGAAATCTAATAGATCGAACATCAACTACCAGATATGTCATCTACCTTGGTAGAACTCCCATCTCTTACAGTCTCAAAAAGCAACGAGTTGTATCTTAGTCATCCACTGAGGTGAAGTACCATGTTGTTGTTGCTACCCTTTGTCAAAGTTAATTAGATACACAATCTGCTTCATGAGTTACATGTTCCTCTAGACATAAGTCAAACAATATTCTATGACAATGTTGGCACTACGTGTCTATGCCAATATCCTGTCTTTTATATCCGTATGAAGCACATTGCAGTTGACTACCATTTTGTTGGGGAATAGGTCCAAAAGAAAGAAGTTTCTATTTTACATCTACATGTTGCTGACCAAGTAGCTAATATTCTTATGAAACCACTTCCGCATGCCATGTTCTACCAAGTTTTCAACAAGTTGGCCATTGTTGATGCCACCATCAACTTGTAGGGGCATAAAAGAGATAGAGACTTCCAAGCTCATCTAGTTGTTAGGGTGTAATTTAACATCTGATATTGTCTAGCTCTAAAACTTATCTTGTGGTTAGGTTATGTATTTGAGCTTTTGATATTATCTCATTTTGTTGTAGTTGAGATTTTGTTGAAGTTATTGTTTTATCTCTCCTATTTACACCCCTTGACATATGAATGAAATCATCATTCAATTCCTCAAATCACATATTCTTTAAAAAGAAGGTATGATCCAATCCTGATATGAGAGCAATTTACACCCATTCTGTCTCATACATTTTGTAGTTAGTCCTTCCTGACTAATATTTAAAGTTTGAAGTTTAAATTATATTATTTAGATGATATCCAATATTTGAATTTGTCGATAAGTTTGCATTCATTTTATGAGCTTAGTACCACAAATTCCATGCCAATGAACCCAACCAACGAGAGCTATGTAAATTATATACCCATAACAATTTTAAATTAAATTAAAGATATATATATATATATACATAATTATATTGAGTATTTTTTTGAAAATATTATTAGTATGAAGCATGATTTTATTAACATATCATTTAAATATGTTACTCAATAGGATCCTTATTAAGTACTACATATTATTAATCAAAGATTAACAACAACAACAACAATATAGCTTAGATAAATCTAAGCATCTCCTATAACAATTACACCTGAACCAATGATTGGTTATGCTCTGCATCTTAATGGGATATTTACAAAATTCATCCTCTATGTTTGGGATGTTTGAGTTTTTGTCCTTCATTTCTGATTTCTTCAATTTTAGTCCTTTATCTTACAAAACATTCCATTTTAGACCGATTTTGGAGTAATTCGATCACCAGAGCTAACGTGGCATGATAAATTGGGACTTTTTTAATCTTCCCTCCATTGACGCTGATGTGGCACTAATGCTAGCTGTTGGTTGTGCATTTGTTTAGTGCATGGCAAAATACGTCATCAACATAAGCATTAGTTGTCCAAGTAGATTATTTTTGGAGGGAAAATACAAATGGTCCTCCCCCCCCCCCCGCCTCGAAATGATTGTCCCATCACCATTCATCTTTAAAAAATGTGTTTTACCATTGTGTTCATAGGAAAAAAAAAGTTTGTAACAAGGTAAAAGAGGAAATATGTCAGGAGTGGAAGGACCCTTGAGCTATGCATGTGGAAGGTCGGCTCACCTCTGGACATTTTGGAAGAATGACAACTCGGGGCGGAGGTTTCATGGTTGTGCATAGATTCTGTGATAACCGGAAAATACCATACTATCTTCTTATAACAAAATATCCTTTCAAAAGTAAGAGTACATAATTTTCATTTTATTAGAAAACTTTGTAGGAAAATTTACAACATAATAAAATCATACTTATACAAAAATCGATATACAAGTGAAAATAAGAATTCTAGTGAAATAAGAGCTTCGTAATGCCCGGTGGTGCCTTCCTCTTGATGGCTCACGTCATCTTTGCCTAAAAAAATTTTCATAACACACTACTAGAAAATATGGATTTAGCCACGGAATTAGCCATTGATTTAGACAAAAATCCGTAGCCAAAAAATATAGCCACGAGAAAATCCGTGGCTAATATTGATTAATTTTTTAAAATATTAAAAAATAGCCAAGGATTTATCCGTGGCTAATATTTATTATTATTTAGCTAAATTAAATAATTTTTTTAAATAATTAAATTTAGCCACGAAAAAATCCGTGGCTAATATTTATTATTATTTTTTAAAATATTAATGTTAGCCATAGATAAATTCGTGGTAAAAATATTTATTTTTTTAAAAAAATTAAATTTAGCCACAGATTTTTCAGTGGCTAAAATAAATATCTTTTAAAAAAATAAATATTTTAGCCACGAATTTATCCGTGGATAAAATAAATATTAGTAAAAAAAAAATCAGGTGCGCTACATCAGCTAACCAACCCGCACCCGCGCCCAAACCTAATATTTATTCAATTATTTGAATTTCATTGTTACTACTGGGAGTCAAACTAGAGACCTCTTGGTACATAGCCCAGTGTGTTGCCACTAAGCTATGGAATGCTTCTTGTTCAATTTTGAACATCCAAGATATTTATATGTGTATATATATATATTAATTAAATTTTGTTTGAATATATTTTATTAATTCATACTCATTATAATTTAATTAAGAAATATTAAATTGTGTAAATTATAATTCTTTCTAGTTTTCATCGATTATTTCGACTCAATTTAAGAAATTTAAAACTACATATTTTTCAAGTGAGAGTAATTAATCAATTGAATTAATTGGATATGGAAAACTAAGAGCTTTTATTGAAAACTTCAAATTGATCGATTAGCTATTAAGAGAACGAATCACTAATTCGACCAAATATAAAACAAAATATTCGACGCATATGTTTAAATAAATTCATTTAAAAATCAAATATATAGTCGGTCAATTATACATAATTGACTAATTGAATTAATTGGCATATTCAACGAAAATCAGTTTCACTAACTCTTCTTGGAATGGATCCTAATTCGATAAAATCAATCTATATATCAGACTTGTACGTTTCAATTTATTGAGGGCTATTCTCGCAATTTTTTTAAATTTGTGGCTAAATGTCAAAATATACCGGGATTGTTATCGGCAATGCAGTTAAGTACTAACTTTCATAGGGTTGTAGTGTCAGTGTGTGAGAAAGTTAAAAGATAAAATAAAATAAAGAATAAGAGAATTTACCATTCGGGTAAAGTATAATTTAATATGAAATCGGGATTTTTTCATAGTTTTGATTAAGTTTTATTTCAGTTGTATTTTCCAAGTGTAATTTTTCTTTTTTATATATACAGTTTGAAGAATTGTACATTTTGTTCGAGAATAAATTTTACATATTTAAATGTGCAAAAAGTTGATCAAGGCAACTTAAAGCCAAACATTATGTTCATCTCTTGTAATAGCAGTCGTATAGGGAATGATTAAGCTTGAGGACATAACTTTTAGTAATTGTGCAATAATTGTCTTAGCTCTTTGATTACAAAACTTAAGTGGGTTTTTAGTGGTGGTTAATGTGTCACCTTCTTTCAAATAAAACTTTTTATTTAGTTTTTTCACATTTTAGCCACACAAAAATCCGTGGCTAAATGTGAAAATAAATTTTTTTTATTTTTTATATTTTTATATTTAGACACGGATTGTTTCGTGGCTAAATCTCAAATAAAACTTTTTTTAAAATTTTTCTATATTTTAGCCACGGGAAAATCCATGGCTAAATGTGAAAATAAACTTTTTTATTTGTTTTATTTTTATGTTTGGCCACGGATTTTTCCGTGGCTAAATTTCAAACAAAACTTTTTTTAATTTTTTTTATATTTTGGCCACGGATTTATCCGTGGCTAAAAGTGAAAATAATCTTTTTTTATTTTTTTAATTTTATATTTAGCCACGGATTTTTCCGTGGCTAAATTTCAAATAAAACTTTTTAAATTTTTTTTTATATTTTAGTAATGGAAAAATCAGCGGCCATATTTTTTATTTTTTTATTTAGCCATGGATTTTTCCTTGGCTAAATCTCAAATAAAATCTTTTTTTATTTATTTTTATTTTTTAGCAATAGAAAAATCCGTGGCTAAATGTGAAAATAAACTTTTTTTAGTTTTATATTTGGCCACGGATTTTTCCGTGGCTAAATCTCAAATAAAACTTTTTTTTTTAATATTTTTATATTTTGGCTGAGGAAAAATCCGTGGCGAAATGTGAAAATAAACTTTTTGTTTTTTTTTCTATATTTAGCCGCGGATTTTTCTGTGGCTAAATCTCAAATAAATATTTTTTTTTAATTTTTTAATATTTTGGCCACAGATTTATCCGTGGCTAAGTGTGCAATTTTTTTGAAAAAATAATAATTTTACTTAGCCACGGATTTATCCATAACTAACTTTCTTTTTAAAAAAAATTAATAATCGTAGCCACGGATTTTTCCATTGCTAAGAGTCAAAAATTAGTAGTTGACTTTTTTCAAATTGAATGTTTTCGTCAATTAGTTTAGACGTAACCGTACAATGGGAATAATATAATTTAAAAATTACTCATTATAGTTGAATTAATTGTTTTAATCAATTTTTTGATAAATTGTGATAAGTTAATTGACGTTAGTATAGAATTATTACCGAACTATGAAGTCATTATATATATAGTTAGAAAGGAAAACGTATTTCTTGATATAAATTGGAATATTTAACTCATAAAATAAAATTTATTTAGGAATATTGTAAAATATATCACGGTTTTGAGGATTTACCCATTGATTCTTCCGTGGCTAGTTTTTTTCGTTAAGTTTTGAAATCCGTGGTTATATCTATAGCTATTGGCGATCGATTTTGTCCGTGGATAATATCTGTGGCGATTTTGCTGTTTTCTAGTAGTGACACATGTCAATATGACGGTTGAGTAGAAATTTCATTTAATAATATAATGTGGGTGTGTGTAATATGTGCAAATAGTCATATAATATCTCAAGGACATAGTCACGTAATATTTCACATTTTACTACCTTATTCACATCTTTGTGCGACTTCCCTGTATCTCCCGTGTCGTCATTCCCATTTCCAACCGAAACACCAAATCCCAACTGAAACACACAGGTGGTCATATCGCATGTGCCAAAATTCCTACGACCCACTTCAGTACATGGAACTCTCCCCATGTAAGGAGGGATTTGGCAACGACAGAGGGCTAAGAATTATTTTAAGATCGGCAAGCCCGTTGTCGCCCGATCGGACTCAACCTCATCCACCCCTATCCTATTTGGGTCCAGCATGCACAACAAAGAATTTCACATATCTCACATAAAGGAATGCTTTCATGCTTATGACATTGTAATATAAAGACATAACTAAGAGCATGTTTTGTAATAATAAAACATATATACTTTCCTAAGCATTAATTTCGTGAATGTAAAATTGTGTATATAACTAGAAATATGATAACAACTAATTTGTAGTAGCATCATAGAATCTATTATTTTTCTATAATGGCAATTAGAACAACTAGAACAAGTAAACTCACTCATGAAACTAAGTAAAATTTCTACCTTTTATAACTATTCTTTCTTTATATATTAGATATAAAGTATATATATAGACTAGTGATATATAGGGTAGTGAAATGAAGAAAAGTGATTCAGGGAGTGTGTGAGTGTGTGATCATGTGTTTAGGTGAGTGTGTGGTGGTGTTGGATGAAAATGGAGTTATATATATATATATATATATATAGAGAGAGAGAGAGAGAGAGAGATTTTGAGATAAGAAATAGGATTATTTAATTATTAATGTCAATGAATCTTTACACCTGAGTAGTTTAATTAATGCAATTCCTCCAACTCATGTGCTTAAATGTTGCTCTAAGTTCATGAGTCATGGCCTATATAAATATGATCATCACAAGTGTATATTATTCTAGAAAGAATTTTACAAGTGTGAAGAGTAATTAATGCATGGAAGATTAGAATCTTAAAGGATAAAATATTTATATAAAAAATATATTTATTTATTATTTATATATACATGTAATTTCGGTCCCCATATAAATATATACATAAATGAATAATTTTGAGATATTTTAGAAATTTCATAGCTATTCTAATTTTATTAGGAATAATTAAAAATATACTCTTATACATTTATACATATAATTTTCGAAAATGTATATATACATATATATATATATCAAGATATTTTGTGTGTATATATATATATATATTAGGTTCTTTATCCAATTTGTCATTCTTATCTTGTGACGACCCAGTAAACCGCATTCTTTTATATTTGGAATTATGAAGTATTTTACTATTTTATGAGAATTTCTTTTTATAAATGTGCATTGCATTACATGCATTTCCAAAGTGTGAATAGTCCTCCATTTGTCTTCATAACACTTGACATATTTATTACCCTTTCCCAATATCAAATAATTGATATCAAACCTTATGCTTCTTGAAAAGTTCATTATTATTTGTTGTTTTCGAATTTTAGCATGGTTTTGAGGTTAATTGACAATTTGAACGGTAACGTACTAATTTTCGATATTCGATTACCAATCTTGGAAAATGCATCTATTAAATACTTATGAGTTTTCAAAACAATATAAATAAGTATTATAGACTTTTATGCATGGAGAAGATGTCATTTTGAATAAATTACAGGATTTTTCAAATTTTAGAGGAATTTAACATTCTAACACAATTTTCGAAATTCTATATCCGAAATTGCAATTTTTGAAAAGTTATATATTCAATTTATAATTTTTGGAAAATATACATATAATTTTAG
>CM047879.1:1647889-1691522 GCA_026212405.1 Petrea volubilis
ATTAATAAATAATTCAAAATAAAAATAAATATCAATAATACTAACAATAATAATAAAATTAGTAATTCATTATAGATGCTAATCAACCAATTTGGGGACGAAACTTTCGTTGTCAAAAAATCTCTTTAGTAACGAAAATATTTCGTTGTCACAAAATCTCTTTAGTAACAAAATATTTTGTTGTGAAACAATATTTTAGACACAATTACTTTCGTCGTGCAATGCAGTATTTTGGTGACAAAGACTTTCATTGTCAAAAAAATTGTTTAGGAATGGAAATATTTGTTGTGAAAACATATCTTTAGGCACAAATAGTTCGTCGTAGCAAATGAGTATTTGGGGCAAAGACTTTCGTTTCAAAAAATCTCATCAGTAACGGAAATATTTTGTTGTGAAAACATATTTGTAGCACAATTAGTTTCGTCGCCCGAAGATATATTTGGCGACAAAGATTTTCATTGTCAAAAAATCTCTTCGTTAACGAAAATATTTTGTTGTGAAAACATATTTTTAGCACAAGTTGTTTCGTTGAGAAAATAAGTATTAGGGGACAAAAACTTTTGGTTGGGAACAATATCTTTAGGCACAAATATTTTGTAGTTAAAATTCCTGCATTTTTTCAACGAATTATATTTGTTGTGAAACATATTTTTAGGTACAATTAGTTTCGTCGCCCGAAGATGTATTTGGCGACAAAGATTTTCATTGTCAAAAATCTCTTCGGTAACGAAAATATTTTGTTGTGAAAACATATTTTAGGCACATTTTGTTCGTTGAGAAAATAAGTATTAGGGGACAAAAACTTTTGTTGGGGAACAATATCTTTAGGCACAAAATATTTTTTGTAGTTAAAATTCCTGCATTTTTTCAACGAATTATATCATTGCTAATTCAATTAAACTCCATCCACCCATGAAAATGATTAGCAACAAAATGTAATGTTTCTCAACAAAAAACCTACCATTTCTGCTACAGTTAATCGTTGTTAATTCTCTAAAGTTTTTAGCAACGAATTACTAAAGTTGTCTATAGTACACTAATAGACAACAATTTCGATAAATCGTTGCCATGAACTTTTAGCAACGCGCATTTGCCTACGAAGCTCGCAACGACTGGTTTTTTGTTGCCTATAAAATTAGCAACAAAATTTTATACTCTTGCCACGAAGTATGTCGTTGCCCAAACTGAGATTTGTTGTAGTGTATCTTCCCATTTATTTGGTGAATCTAGCAAATCTTATACTTGGAGCATTCTAATGAGTTTAGGGCTTGAATCATCATTTTAGGATAACACATAATATAATTTAGGGTACAACTCATATCATTTAGGGTAACACTTGTGTAACTTACAACCACAATTAGGTGTGAACATAATTAATGATAAGCTTAGTTGGAAGATCACATTAATTAACAAGATAAACCTAATAAAATAATCTTGTTTCTTGTCTACGACAACTATAAATAGGAGGGGGGGTGATCTTCATTTCCATCACACACACAACACAAATCCCGCCTAAAACACCCCCACCCACACTCACCTTACTCTCAACACCCAAAACATTCCATATTTATAAAATATCTTCCACCCATATATGTATATATATAAACCTTTCTTTTTGCCTACATATATACCTAAAAAGCCTTCTATATCCTCTCTTTTTCCCTAAAAACATTTCAAGGTAGGAATTTCCTTAATTACATAAGTTAATTTCTAGTGCTAGTTTATCATTTTATTATCATGAAATTATGCTTCATTATGCTACTACAAGTCATTAGAAAGCATGTTTCTAATTATATCGTGTTTTATATTCTTAGAATTAGTATAAAAACATGTACGTTTATTATTGCAAAATATGCTTCTTACTATGCTTTTTATATAAAATTTATAGTATGAAAGTATGTTCTTTATGTGACAATATGTGGAACTCTTTATTTGTGCATGCCGGGCCCAAATGTGTTTTCGGTGTGGATGGGGCTGAGTTCGGTCGGGCGGCAATGGGCTTGCCGGTCTTAAATAGTTCTGAGCATCCATCCCATCTTACATGGACGGAGTGTTCCATGTATTGGTATTGGTTGTAGGGAATTGGCATAATCTCGAGATATAGCCATCGATGTGAACGGATGGAATCGATGTGGACGGATGGAATATGGGGATTAACGATGTGAACGGTTGGAAATCTTGTACTGTGGGAGACATAAGGAGTCACTAATAAGTGACTCGAAAGGTAATATTATGTGAAATATTATGTGAGATATTATGACTATGTGCACATGTTATACACACGAGCACCTTATGTGATTAAGTGAAATTTCTACTCAACCGTCGTGTTATTCTTCTTTACGTAATATGTTTAGACAAAAATGAGATAGCAGATCAGAGTGGCGCAGCGGAAGCGTTTTGGGGGCCTTTTACACAATAAAGTCACTTTTGTATTCTTTTTGAAAATTGTAACTCTCTTATTTTGTTTGTAAAAATTACTATTTGTGCTTAATAATATAAAGGAATATCAGGGTCATTACAGCAATGCTCCCTACCTTGGGGGAATCCTCCTTGAACAGAACCTCACATGCTTCTCACCTTGTGCATTCTCACACCGGGGTTGTGCCAGTATCCATGACTAATGGAATGATGGGACCACAAATCCACAAGAACATCTGGTGGAATTCGAAAGTCAAGCCCAACGTCATCAGTGCACCAACAAGGTAAAAGGTATGGTTTCTGACATTGCGCTAATTAGGGAGCCCAGAGGTAGTTCTCCTAGCTCCTAACAGCTCCATCAACTACTTTGAGGACCTCAGATGAGTGCTACTCCATCATTTTGTGAGTAGCAAGAATTGTAAGAAATCCACCACAAGTCTTTTCCTAATTAGGCCAAGTGACAAGGAATCCCTAAGGGAATACATTAACCGACTCACCCTGGCCTCCCTCCAAGTACTAAATGCCAGTCATGAACTACTGTTTAGTACCTCCTCATAAGAATTGTGTATGGGTGCCTTCTATTGGTCCTTAGCAAAGAGACCGACCCCTACATGGGAGCCCTCCTCAGAGGGTGTAAAATACCTGCATATGGATGAATCCCTTGTGGGACCACCCTCTAATGAAAACAAAAGTGAAAAGAAGTTGGAGGCCCTTTAGGACCTCCTAAGAAGGCTCAACACCCTCTTTAATGTACACCTTTGAGGACTACCCCTACCCAGGTCCTCTTCGAAATTCAAGAGAAAAGCTAAATGCGTTGGCTAAGAGACACAGACAAAAGTTCCCCTAGACCTTCCTTAAAAACACTGTCATTATATCCATAATGACTATGGGCATGAAATCGATGAGTGTTGCCACTTCTGGAATTTGATCGATGGACTCATTAAGGACATCTCTAGTATCTCACATGCAGAGATCAGGAATAAAGTTTAGACTTGTTCCTTAAAATAAACCCCTTTGAGGGAAACCAATCCAAGCGAGCCAAGTATAACAATAAGCCTAAAGAGGGTAAGAACCCTCAGGTTGGAAAGGCTTCTCAAGAGGATTTTGATGACTCTAAGGAATCCACAGAATGTGATAACTCTCCTTGCAAAGGTGTCATTCGTATAATGGTGGGTCCTCCCCACAACACTAGAAAGGCTCATGCCAGAGCTCTCCATCACATGAAAACCAATCTTACTCTACTGAAAGTGAAAAACAACGTAACTACGCTCGCCATCCAATTCGGTCCAAAAGACCTAGACAGGATCTGTATTCCTCATCATGATGCCCGTCTTATCTCTACTGTCTAAAATGGACTAATACGATTAGGGTGTCATTAGGTAACTATACAAAGTATCTGCACCTCGATGGTACTTAGTACGATCACCTTAGTCTAGAATAAACGTTCACTAAAAATCTCTTCAATGGAAGCATTGCTACATAGAATACATATCAAGACTAATTCACAGTAAACTAGTCATGATCAATATAATATTCAACCAAAACATAACATAATAAACTTAGATAGTTCTTAAGAACACTCAAACGTCTAAATCCACAACACATCATAGACAACAACAAAATTCTAAAAGGTATAGGTGCACAACTACAAATACAAAACTATTCATTTGTGCAGGCAAGCCCTAGTCTGAGGCAAAGAACATAAAGAATAAGGTTGTAAGTCCAAATGACTTAGTAAGGCTAGTTTAAATCAACATATACACACACACGCACACACACACACACACATATATACAACTTAAATCAACAATAAAAACATATTAAAATAGATAACGTGATTTTTGTATACAACAGGAAATTGTGATGCTCTGAGTAAAACTGAAAATGTCTTATCATGAATTAGTTTTCAAGATAGATAAAGCAAGCACTGAAATGACTATTTCATAAATGATTCTCAAAACCATGCAATGTGAGGCTAAGCTGACTAAAAATTCTCTATCCTTACGACTACCCAAAATGGATAAACATAATAGAAATCGTTATGCCTTCCTTGTCAAGGAGCTACCTCGAGTTAAACTGACGGAAGTTGTATTACGTGCCCGTACAACACACCGACTCCAATTTTATCTATAGACAACCTCTTACTGCAAATAAAGTTGGATCCAATGGGGTGGGATAATGCAGAAGAGATCCTAACATTGGTCTGTTTTGCTAGGTAGTCCCTCCCACACGTCCCTAGGCCAACTTCTCAAGGGCGTCCCCAAGGGCATCCCCAAGGGGATTATCATAACAAAAACAGACGGATACAACTCAATTTTGAAAAGATGCATACACACACTATATATATATATATATGCACATATATTTGTGCAAGCTTACATAATATGAGAAGTAATATCCATTAAAATATGACAACTGAAAATAAGGTATAATATCATAACTGTGACATCCCGATTTTTATATGCACAAATAGGTTTACTAACTATATTTATACATATCGATTTCTATCACATACGAACATAAGGACCAAAATATATAGTATATGTGTGTAAAGATCAAATATATATGCATTTATATAAATTAGATCTAATAACTATATTTATACTAGTAAAAATCGAATTTCTACACTATACTTGCATCAAAACCGAAATTTTATAGTCTATGTGTAGAAAACAAAAAATATATTTTGTACATATAAATTTTGATTTTATATGTATAATATACATAACAGGCCAAGAAATATATATATAAAATTGTATAAATTTCGAAATTATTAATTATAATAATATATTAAGATTATTTCATTACATGTGTTAGGAATTCTTGTTTATATTATATGTTAAGTAAGATTCTAGGCATCTATCATTTTCATTATCAAAGATATGCCAGGGCACACATGTCATTCTTATAATTTGTAGGAGAATAGTCATTTTCATTATCACTACAAGTCATAGGATACTTGTTCCTATGAAATTAAGATAAAGTCTAAATCTTGATTTTTCAAAACTTGCAAGATACTTGGTCTTAACATCTTCAAAGAGTAAGACATTTGCACCAATAATTTTTACCTAAGGTAATCTCTTCAATATAAAAGGAACACATGTAGGAACACTTGTCTTCATCATCATGAACCCTAGACATTGTGTATACAACTTCAAGAAGAAGCACACTTGTGCACTTATTTGGCCTAATAATCTTGAACACTTAATAATTACTTGCAAGTCTTTTTCCTAATCCAAGGGCTATAATCTTGCCCTTAACCCTAAAGTAAATCAATGACTATGATTTAGCCAAAAAAAACACACATGTGGATATGACAAGATGGATTCTTTACACCTACACCCTTATCATATCTTCCTCGGACACTTAGATGACCTAAAATTTTGCCACAACAAAATGTCTTGAAAATGACCAAGGATTGCGAATTTAATAATGTTTGTGTCTTGAGCAAACACCTAAAATAGGGGTCTTCCTCCTTCATTTGGAAATCACACACACTCTACACAAACCCACACCACAGTACACAACCTGAAAAACTGCTACTGCAGCTGCTGTTCACACACACACATACCCACATATAAACACCATAGAAGGAATTCTAGAGTTTGTATACACATTACTAAAAGGTATGTCTTTACCCTAGACTTCCTATATGTTTTTAGATACAATTTTATTTCATTTTAAGTAGCTAAATCATGCCTAGATATTCATGAGTTTATGTTAGTTATTTTATGAAAGTATTCATGTACATGTTTTACGTATGCATACATATAGTAACTTCAGACTTGCCTACATGGGTTGTTCTTTTAAACTATATGCGTACATGTACTTAAAATTATTTTGAAAACTATAAGCATGTATCTATACATAAATATTGCTCATATAGGTGCTTATGCACAATATTTTCCTAAAATTTGTTACTAAGCACAAGATAGTCTACTTATCACCTCTAGGTTATATGCTATAATCACATGAAGTTTAGATTAGTTACATTATTCCTTAACTAATAGCTACTAGTCATGAACAATAATGATGTAATATTCTAACCCTAACCGTTAATGCAAACTTTAGGCGATTACCGGGATGACATAAACTTGGTGAGACAATAACTCTAAGGTGAGTGCCTTCTTCTTTTCTTGCTGGGGCATTGAACTATATGCTATAAATATATTCTTGTATAGCCTACCCTGCTTGATTTATGTTATCCGTTTTAGTTATATTTTGCTCTCTATATTTCGACAAAGTATTCTTTTGTATTAAAGTCAAGTTATATCCAAACAGTACTGCATTTCCGATCCTAAAATGATTTGTTGACACCTGTAGGATGTCTTGTTTTTGATTGTGTTTTATACATCCCGGGTGTGGAACCAAGCTATTGCTTGTTCAAAGTTTGTGAGCCATATTCGTCCAGTCCTAATTATATATGTCTACCTTTGGGACGCCCTTGGGAAGTTCGGGCTAAAGTACTTATAAGATAAGTTTTATTCGGCAGAACAGACAGTCGATAAACCCTCTTATATGATACCATCTTGTGGGATCCAATTTCTATATACAGCCAGAGGTTGAATGTAGTAAGATTGGGTCAGTGTATTACACGGACGCGTGATACATCTCAGTCGAGTTAATGTCAAGGTCGCTCCTTGACGAGGGAGGCATAAGGGCCTCAGTTATGATTTGCTTGTTTTGGGTAGCAATAAGGTTGGAGATTTCATTCATGGCTCACTATCCGTCTTGTTCAGTTTGTATATACGCACTTCACACTGCGCGCGTGTTATCATCTTTTAAACAACCTATAAGTTCCTTTAATATCTATATGTAATTATTATTGGCCTCACTAAGTCATTTGACTTACCACCCAAGTTCTTTCAGTTCATTGCATCTGCTTCAGGGGGCTGGGTTGAGGGAACCTGGTTAAGGCGATCGGTCGATTATATGTCAATAGGGCATAGTTATGTATCTTGTATTGAAGATTGACTTGTTTAATAAGAAATGGAAGATTACTACTTGAAGTGTTGTATTTGGAAATTTTTTTACCCTACAGTTCTATGTAATTTCATTGTGATTTAGTCCCATCACAATTTATTGTACGATAATCGATTACTGGGTAATATCAAATAAATTGCAAGTGTTTGGTACCGATTGGAAAATAGGTACTCAACATGACCTTTAAGTGAGCCCTACTCATATAGGACAATCCTAGCGAGGGGGGTGTCATAATAACAATATCCTACGATGTAAAAATCTATCTAACGGGCAAAAAATATCATAAATCTCATAAAAATTGTTTAGTTTAGCCATACAAGAATATTTACTTCATATAGTTCTGTGCCTTCTCAAGGAAAGGTTAGGGCTCTCACCAGACTCAATTAATTTGGGAAGATGAATTGATTCGGGTTGAACATCTCAACTTGGTCATCCCTTATATTATGCAATTATAACTAAAATTAGTATATTTATCCCAAATGACGGTTATTAAAGTATTTTGGGTGTAGAAGGTTGAGTTATAGAATTATTCGTCGAATATGATTATTCGATCATTGACTTTAAAGCAATATTAGGCCTTCAAGATGATGTCAGATTGGAGAACGGATTTCAAATTTGAGATCGGTACGTCGATAGCTTTGAAAATGGCTAAATTAACCGGAATGGTTGATCGGCGATCGTTGATCATCGTTGACCATTGTTGACCGGTGTTGATCGGCGGTTGTGTGATGCCCCCCCCCCCCGCTAGGATCTTCCTATACGAGTAGGGCTCACACAACGGTCTTGCTGATTATTTATTTTTTTTGAGTGGTACCCGATCCTTGCATACTTATTCTGCCTAATAACATAATTGTGATAAAATAAGCACGCAATTGGCTCATATAGAATTATATTGTAATAATCTATCCAAGTACAACACTTTAAATAGTGAGCTTCTGTTTTGCATTAAACTAGCGAATCTTTTATACATAATAAGGACTATATACTAATGACGTGTAACGCGCAGATCGCCTTAACCAAATTCCCTCAGCCTCTTTTCCTGAAATTGAGACAATGAACAGAAAGAACTTGAGGTGGTAAGTCCAAATGACTTAGCGGGGACGGAAATATACATATAGATATATTTGAAAAAATAAGATTTATAAAACCAATAAAGTAATGAATCACGGAAAAGTGCATTGTAGTATGAAGCGCGTACATACAAACTTGAAAAAGACGGATAGTGAGCCTCCCTTATCCTATAGAATCTCCAACCTTATGACTACCAAAAATAGATAAACATAACAGAAACCCTTGTGCCTCCCTCATCGAGGAGTGACCTCGACATTAAAACTGAATAGAGATGTTTCATGCGTCCGTGCGATACATTGCTCCAATCTCTACTACAGTCATCCTCTGGCTATATGTAGAAAATTGGTTTCACAGAATGGTATCATATAAAAGGTTCCATCAATGGTCCATTCCGCCCGATAGAATTCCTCTTATAAGTTCCTAGGCCCAAACATCCCAAGGGCATCCCAAATGGTAGACAAAAATATAACAGAATAGATATGGCTCACAAAATGTTGATAAAGCAATAACTTATTTTTACAACCCGGATAAATAAAAATATAATTAAAATATGATATCCCAAAGGTGTCAAAAAAAATCATTTTGGGACAGGTATGACTGATAATATCATAAATGCAATATTTTCAGATATAACTTGACTAATAATTTGGAGAAAGATTTCGTTGAAATGTGAGTAGCAAGATATAATTCCAAAAAGATCGGATACTATAAATATGATTGGGTAGGCTATACGAATAATAATATTTATTGCACATAGTTCATTGCCCCAGCAAGAAAAATAAAAGGAACTCACCTTAAGATCGAGCTTGTTGTCTCACCAAGTTTATGAATTAGGTTGACTATGTCAACTTGATAATCTCCTAGAATTTGCATCAACAACTAAAGTTAGGGTACTACGCCATAACTAGTAATCGTTGTTTAGGTGATAACATAACTACTTTAAGAAAAATACTTTGCATATATGCATGAGTAACAATATCTACACATGCGTACACATTCATAGCTTTCAAAATCCCGTTAACTTCATATATGTATATAGTTTATGAAGAACAATCATAATCTTTTTGTTATATAAGTATATACATAGGTTTATGAAATGTAACGATCCGGTAAAATCCTTTATTTAAATATTTTATATTATTCATTGGGTGTCCATTATTTTGATGAATAATTTTCTTTTAGAACTATTTTGTGAATTATTGTTTTATAGAAATTATTCTTCAAAAATATTTTTATTTGTGAACAAATGAGCATTTACTGCACAAATTTTTAGAAAATATTATAAATTCCAAATATTCTTAGAATTTAATGCATTTAATCCTTCTAAACTCCCAGAAATTATTTAATAGATTAGTTTCAACTTTTACCGAGTTTTCCAAGAATTTTTAGTAGTTTTCGAAAAACATTGTCTTTAAGTTCTTAATTTGAAATCTAATTTTTAAAATGATTAATCATTATCAAAAAATGAAACTAATAATATAAATTAATATTTTAGATTTTATTTGACTTATAAAAATTAATTTTCGAATTTTTATAATTTTATTTCTATTTTTGGGCGATTTTCGAAAAAAGGGCAAAACAAGGGGTATTTTGGTCTTTTCACTTCTCCAACCCCAAATTTCGGTTTTGCTCAGAAATAAAAAATAAAAATACTTAATAAATAAGAGTTTTCAGATTTTATAGATTTTTGTTTGATTTTAGTTGTTTTTACTCTATATTTTATCAAAATATCTCTACTAATACACTCTTGAAACCTAGCCTCATATACATATATAAATATATGTTAGTGGTGATATACATAGCTACATATACACGCACACATACCCACATACATATACATGGTGTTTAGTAAAGTGAGGTGTATGTATATACAACCATGTATATTTAGTATGGAAGAGGTATTTAGATGAATATAATATGTAGATCTTTGTCTCTAATACTTGGAAGATCAATACACAAGACCTTACACACTCACAATCCTCATTTTTCAGCCATTTTACAGCCCCAAAACCGTGCCCCTTGCTGCCACCCTCACTCTCTCTTTCATTTTTCCTCCAAACACTACACTCTCTTCAAACTAGTACACTTCTTTGAAGAAACTAAGGTAGGAACACTTCTTTATGCCTTAAGTAGAGGTTTTCTTCTTCTTTCTTGTGAAGAATAGGCAAGCTTCCATACTCTTGTGCTCAAGCAATGTAAAAGATCAAGATTGAATGGCCTAGAGTGAGAGCTTTTGCCAAACATGCCTCCAAGTTGAGGATTTTAGTTATTTTGCCATATTCATGTTACTTTAAAGCTTTATGGTTAGTTTTTCATATTATAACTCTTGTTGGGAGGAAGTTGAAGGATGGATAGACTTGTGAGCATGATCTTGAAGATATTATGTGATTAATATGCTTATTTGGAGTACTATGTGCTTACTATGCTTTATTGAAAATACTATGTGATTATTGTGCCCTTTTTGCAATAATATGGAATTCTTATACTTTATTTGAACTAATATGTGAGTTCTATGCTTTATATGAAGTAGTATGAGATCATGATACTTTATTTGAGCTATTAAGGGAATATCCTATGTTGTTCTTGAAAGTCTTAGTAAAGAAAGCTCCACATATCTATTATGTGATAAATAGAACTTTTATCATACTTTATCCTATAGATTTATGCCTACTTTAGTCCTTTACACACACACACATATATATATATATATACCTATTCAAGGTTTTACTAAGTGATTAGATGATTATAGAAATATATATCTATGTACGTATATATATATATATATAAATATTTGAAGTGTCATTACATATTCATTTAACTAATTTCATTATATGTTAATGATAGCCTAATTATATATAAAGTTATATGTACGTATAGATATAGGTTATTATAAACTACTTATATATATATGTTACGTATATGTATATATATATACTTATATTCATTTTATTAGTTTTATATGTATATGTAGATAATTCTTATCATATCTATATATATAGTTATCTATATTTTATATAGGTATATATATGTAGTATTCATATATTTATATATCTTATATTTTAATCTATATATTTATATATATTTACACTAGTTATATTTTAATCTATATATTTATATATTTATACTAGTTATATTTTAATCTTTATATTTATATATTCATACTAGTTATATTTATATATTTATATTTATATTTTGTCTATTTACATATTTTTGCTACTAGCTATTTACATATTTAACATTTCTAAGTAAATATGATTAATAAGCAAATATAAAGCTTTCATTTATAAGTGTGGAGCTTACTTTACTAAACTATAATATAAACTTCCAAAGATTATATGCATGTGTGAACAAATTGCAATTCTGTGAATGGGTCCATATGTGCTAGAATGGTCTGGGAGGTGTTCCGCCGGGACATACTATTGAGTAGCCGGAATAGTTCACAACCCTTCCATCTCCTAATCCCCCCTTAGGTAGACAGAGGGATCTACTCAAGAGAGAGGGTCGTAGGACAATACTAGGCATATGCCCGGGATACGACCATTGGAGGATAAGGCTGGCGGGAGAAATGTTCTGGTTGTTATTTCGGCCCGGGTAGTTATAAAGGTCACTGTCAGGTGACAAAAGGTAGAAAGTGTGAAACTATATGTGTGCTATGTGTAATTAATGTGCACTTGACACCCGATCACTTTATGTGTATAAAGAAATATTTCTACTCAACATATGTTGATTTCGTGTTATATAATGCTTTAGATGCTTCCGAAGCTAGCCTTTATGATGATGAGGAGGAGGAACCTTTTGAAGCATTTTACTAGGAAGGAAGATGTAGGATTTCCGCTGCGTACCTGTAGTTGGTGGTTTTTACTTTTGCTATGTAGATATAGTAGAACTAGCAAGTCAATACTCTCCTTTTGGTTGTACCCTTATGTTACGTAATGTACCTTGTACGTTTTGTAATAACAATGCACGCATGTATGTAACCTGTAACGCCCTGGTACTTCCTAGTATTTTAAAATCAATTTTATATGATTTCATGTTTCATGTGATCATTATATTATGTGAAATCTTTCTTGTGATAAGCACTTTGTGATACATGCATATGTTTCCAAACTTACAACAATTGAAATTATTTTCTTTCTTATTCATTTATTGATCATAAAATACAAAATTTTCAAAAATATATATACATATATATATATATGCAAATTTCGAATTATATATATATATAATAGGATTGGATACTTTTATATAAAAACCAAGTTATCCACATGTCATCTTTATCCAAATATCATCCTTATCCAAATGTCATCCCTATCCAAAATCTTATCCTTATCCAAATGTCATCCTTATCCAAAATCTTATCCCTATCCAAAATGTTATCTTTATCCATATGTTATCCTTATCCAAAATGTCATTTTCATCATTAATAATTAAATAATGTTTTGTCTTGCCCTAAACTCTATATAAAGGGTTCAATGTCTTCATTTTCCAACACTCAACATAAAATCCCGCCTATAAGACCCACACCCACAAAATATTGCACTTTCAATATATATATCACACAATATCATTAGTATACCTTCCTATATACATATATATATAATTACCCCTCTTCTAAACCCATATATACATATTAGCCTTTCTATATATCTATATATACTCTCTACATTTTGTACTTATAAAGAAGAAGGTACCTCTTAGAAAGGTAGGAGTATTGTTTAACTTCATGAGTAGAGTAGGAATTTAAGTATCTTGTAAGTTTTAGATATTTTATGCTTTCATTTTCATTATAGTATTATGTGAAATTATTTGTCTACGTGCACCTATTCAAACACACACGCACCTTATGGGGTTGAATGATATTTCTACTCAACCGTCGCGTTGACTCTTCTTTTCCAATATTTTTTTAGAAAGAAATGAGGTAGCGGATCAGAGTGGCGCAGCGGAAGCGTTTCGAAGCCATTTATGCAATAAAGTTACTTTTGTATTTCTTTTGAAAATTGTAACTTTTATATTTTGTACAAATTTTATGTGAAAATAATTATTTATACAACTATGAAATTTTACCGTTGCGCATTTCAGTCCAACATATTTTAATAAACTATGAAGGGTATTTTTCCAGGTCGTGACAAATGGTATCAGAGCCGCTTGCCAGCCGGAATACTGGGAGCTAAGTGCTCTGTGGGGCAAAGTGCTACGCATACGGGAGCCACCGCTTAAGCCTGTAGAGCAAATGTTACGTATTGAGCCCATGAGGCCAAATACTATGTATTGAAAGTCTTGAGCCCACGAGGCCAAGTACTATGTATTGAAAGTCTTGAGCCCACGAGGCCAAGTACTATGTCTTGAAAGTCTTGAGCCCATGAGGCCAAGTACTATGTCTTGAATGTTATAAGCCTACAGGGCAAAGTGCTACGTGTGCGGGGGTCGCCTCTTGAGCCCACAGGAGCCACCTCTAGAGTCCCGACGCCTGGCAGATGGTATTGGTATGTGTGACTTTTGCTAAAAACTTCTAGTGTATTTATTGGATTTCGTATTTGATTGAAATAGGTTCCAAAATCTATTATGAAAACATATTTTTGGAAAAATACCCTCAACTATTTTCCTAAGCAAAGCTAAATTTCGAGGACGAAATTTTTTTAAGGGAGGGAGGATGTAACGCCCTGGTACTTCCTAGTATTTTAAAATCAATTTTATATGATTTCATGTTTCATGTGATCATTATATTATGTGAAATCTTTCTTGTGATAAGCACTTTGTGATACATGCATATGTTTCCAAACTTACAACAATTGAAATTATTTTCTTTCTTATTCATTTATTGATCATAAAATACAAAATTTTCAAAAATATATATACATATATATATATGCAAATTTCGAATTATATATATATATAATAGGATTGGATACTTTTATATAAAAACCAAGTTATCCACATGTCATCTTTATCCAAATATCATCCTTATCCAAATGTCATCCCTATCCAAAATCTTATCCTTATCCAAATGTCATCCTTATCTAAAATCTTATCCCTATCCAAAATGTTATCTTTATCCATATGTTATCCTTATCCAAAATGTCATTTTCATCATTAATAATTAAATAATGTTTTGTCTTGCCCTAAACTCTATATAAAGGGTTCAATGTCTTCATTTTCCAACACTCAACATAAAATCTCGCCTATAAGACCCACACCCACAAAATATTGCACTTTCAATATATATATCACACAATATCATTAGTATACCTTCCTATATACATATATATATAATTACCCCTCTTCTAAACCCATATATATACATATTAGCCTTTCTATATATCTATATATACTCTCTACATTTTGTACTTATAAAGAAGAAGGTACCTCTTAGAAAGGTAGGAGTATTGTTTAACTTCATGAGTAGAGTAGGAATTTAAGTATCTTGTAAGTTTTAGATATTTTATGCTTTCATTTTCATTATAGTATTATGTGAAATTATTTGTCTACGTGCACCTATTCAAACACACACGCACCTTATGGGGTTGAATGATATTTCTACTCAACCGTCGCGTTGACTCTTCTTTTCCAATATTTTTTTAGAAAGAAATGAGGTAGCGGATCAGAGTGGCGCAGCGGAAGCGTTTCGAAGCCATTTATGCAATAAAGTTACTTTTGTATTTCTTTTGAAAATTGTAACTTTTATATTTTGTACAAATTTTATGTGAAAATAATTATTTATACAACTATGAAATTTTACCGTTGCGCATTTCAGTCCAACATATTTTAATAAACTATGAAGGGTATTTTTCCGGGTCGTGACATAACCACTAATCATAATAATAATCATAATAATACCAATAATACTAATAATAATAATATAATAATAATAAAGGGTTTTCGGGGTCGTCAAATGAATAATCCTCAATTTACTATATTTAAGCATATAAGTTGGTTCTACATGTATAGGCAAAATATGTATACAAGTATTACCATAAGATAGCCTAGTGCACATATACATATCTATATAAGGATATAAATTAACTATTTACATTCTCTAAGTAACACAATAGTTACATAGTCATAATTCTATAATATGATGAACTAACTTATACCTAGTATCCACTTTAAGGAAAATATTGCACATATTCTCACATAATTTCACATAAAGAACATATATTCTTTAAAACATAAAAGTATAGTAAAATTATATTTTTGAAACAATGACTAAGCATGCTTTCTAGCAACTTGTAGTAACATAATAGAGCATAGTTAAAGCATAATAATACATAATATGACTTTAGGCATAATAAATCCATGTTTATCATTATTTGTTAAGCATAAAGTTATTGCCCTCAACTTGTAAAGAATGATAATTAATCTACCATGAGAATAGCAACTAGTACTTAAATCCCTAAGTTCCTACACTACTTATGAGACAATTCTACCTTTTCAAGAGTGTTTGAGGGAAATAAGGGTGTGTATAGACTGCTAATAGGTATATATGTATGAAAAAAGAAGGGTTTATTGATATATATATATATATATATATACATAGGTGTGGAAGATATGCTATAAATAGAGAGTGTTTTGTGTGTTGAGAGTGGAGTTAGTGTGGGGGAAAATGAAAGCAATGGCCCTTTTTTATAGAGTTTAGGGCAAGTAATAGGATTTTTATATTATAAGGTCAATTTATAATAAATGCATAGAAGATAAGATAAGATATGATAGGATTAGATAAGATAAGATAAGATAGGATAGGATAAGATAAGATAAGATAAGATGAGATATTTTTGTAGTTGTCCAATTTGTTATGTTTATCACGAATCTTATCAAGACCTTAGCATTTAAGAACATCTCTTAGGAGAAAATGACATTTTTGGATAAGTATGTATATATATATATATATATGATAAAACATGACCTATTATATAATACATACATATAAATTCGAAAATTACATGTATATATAGCTATATTTTTGAAATATAAATATATTTATGCATATGACTTTATTACAAATAAGTTAATAAGATATAATTCTTGGAAACACATGTATGTACATATATATATCTCAATTTATATATGTGTCATAAATTCAATTGTTTATGTTAAACATAATTATCATATCACATAATTCTCAAACAAAATAAAGATCATATAAAACATGCATATAAAATATGAAGTATAATTCATCATGCACGAGTATCATAAGTCCCGGTTTTTATATAGTTGTTAGAACTATTTGATGTGTAAAAATTGGAATATCACAGGTTGGCTGGTGACCAATATATGAAAATGAAGATCTTCATACAAGGAATCAGAAGCCCAAATCAATTTTGTGAAATTTAAAATGTATTAGGAGTGATTGAAGTTTTAAGCTTTGGTTCTAGGGCTAAACTGGGTAATACGAGGGGCCTAATCAAAAACATGTACTCATGAGAAGATTATGGCAATTCGGCATAAAGCAAAGAACAAGATAGATTCTACCCTTTAAACCCGCAACCCTCTTGTACTCAAGAAGAAGACTTAAAAGGATTTAATCAAGAAAAGATCAACACTTACAAGTACTCTTGAAGAATAAATCAGATTCTTGTTGCAATGGAGATTGTAGAGCTCATAATTCCTATGCTAGGGTTCATGAACAAGTTTTCATGAAGAACATGAAACTCACGTTTTTTACTCTTATTCAATCAAAGAAATCTCATTTCCAAAGGTTTAAAGAAGGTATTTATACCTTAGACAAAGCCTAACCCTAAACTAAACCCATTAGTCCAAATCCTACAAGGATTAGGCTTTAAGTGAAGCCCAAATAATCAAAGCCTATTAAGTCACGTGTTTAAAAATCCAAACACAAGCTATTACAAATAATTAAAGCCCAAATAATCTTAACCCCAATTAAACAGCCCCTTCATCCATAGAACACGCCTCAAGCATATGGAGTAGCTTAGGTGTGACGACCCAGGTAATCCATGCTTTATTAATATTATTACTATGTACATACAAGAGTCTATTTAAACTCAGTACATATGAAACGCCAAAATCAATACAAGTTACATCGTATCACTAAACAACTTGCAAGCGACAAGTAAAAACCAAAGGCGAGTACGCAGCGGAATCTAACATCTTTCTTTCTAATAAAATGCCTCGAACGGTTCTTCTTCTTCCACAATTTCGGTCTCATCTAAAACATAATACATATTCAACATCAACACATGTTGAGTAGAAACACATACTTCAATTACATAAGGTGCTCGGGTGATAGTTGCACATAAAGCACACATAAAGCACACATTTTGCACTTTTCTACCTTTCGTCACCTAACAGTGACCCTTATGACTACCCATGCCGAATATACAACCAGCACATTTCTCCCGCCTGCCTTATCCTCCGGTGGTCGTATCCCGGGCATACGCCGAATATTTTCCTACGACCCTCTCTCTTGAGTAGAACACTCCGTCTACCCAAGGGGGGGATTAGGAGATGGAGGGAGTGTGAACTCTTAAAACCGGCTACTCAATAGTATGTCCCGGCGGAACACACCCAAACCACTCCGGCACATTTGGGCCCATTCACATAATATCACATAATCACATAATCATGGAAGTTTATGAAAAAATTGGTATATGTATAACAAATCTCATTTCTTTTAAGAAAAACAAATATGTGTATAAGTTTGATATGTTTAATAAGAAAATTAGTATACTTATGTAACTACGAACTTACTTTTAAACACTTTTTAAGATCAATATGTTTTTTTCACAAAAGACCATTTTTGCAAGAAAATTAGTTTAAAATACTTAAAAACAACTACTTCATATACATAAAGATGGTAAGATTTGTGATCTAATATATTTTTGCAACATATTTGCATAGATATGCTAGCTAACAAGTTAACCATAAAATATCTAATAAACCTTCCTAAGTACATCACAAACACAAAATACATATCAAAGAGTAAATCAAGAGAAAATCCTAAGAACTAATCACATCTAATGGGCACAACAACAAGACAATCATTTCAACATGAATATAGCAAATAAAGCATATAAACATGGAGCAAATATCTCTAAGCCCAAAATTGGAGGGCATGTTTAGCAAAAGCTATCACTCAAGGCCATTCAAGCTTGTGTATTTTACATAGCTTGGCACACGAGTATGGAAGCTTGCCTTGTAGGAAGATCCTACTCAAAAGAAGGAAAGAAAACACTTATGAAATCAAAGTAGGTTTCTACCTTAGTTTATACTTGAAAGGGGTATAAAGAAGAGTGAAAGGATGATGTTTGTGGAAGAAACTTGAGAGAGTATAGTGTGTGAAGGTGTGAGGACGTTTTTGGGGGTGGGGAAGTGTGTGGGAGGTCCTATTTATAGTGGAGAATGAGGATAGAAGCCAAGACTTGAGGACCAAGTTTTAATAAATGCAAATCTCCCTATTTAATGCAAATCTCCCAACTAGGCTTAAAATTAAATGCCTAATTAAATGAAATCTTCCACCTCCCTCATCTATTTCTAGCCTTGGTGTAACCCTAATCCATGAGTCATGAATCTAAATGATAGAAGACCACACAAGTGTATAAATTCTAGAAGAAATTCATCTTCTATTAGTGTAGGATATTTTAATAAAATACTAAAGAAAATCAACCAAAATCTGATTTTATTTTATTGCCATAATTGTATAAGATCTGAAATTATCTACTTGTTTTAGATAAAATTCGAATTTGCCTTTATTTTATTGTTAAAAACCTAAAATTAGGGTTTTAGGGCATAAAATTAGGGTTTTGGAGCATAAAATCCGAAAATTCATAATTAATTTAGAAAAATTCCAAAATTATGAAATTTAATCTTTATAAATCAAGAATTATATGTATACTTCCCAGAAATTACAAATGTTTTAGTTACGTTTTCGAAAATTGCAATTTAGGACATAGAAAGTTCGAAAATTGTGTTCGAATGTCAAATTCCTCTAAAATTTGGAAAATCATGTAATTCATTCAAAAATTGATTTTCTCCATGCATAAAAGTATAGAATACTTAGTTATATTATTTTTGAAACTCATAAGTATTTAATAGATGAATTTTTCCAAGAGTGGTAATCGAAATTCAAAAATTGGCACTTTACCGTTCAAATTATAAATTGATCTAAAATTTGACTAAAATGTGAAAATGACATTTTCAAGAACATAAGACATTATATCAATTATTTAAATATTAAAGATTACCAGGTCGTCACATTAGGTGTGCCTTCAACCCAAATTGCACACTTAGTGAATTTATGCTCTTGCAACTCAAGTGTAACTTGGTCTTGTACATATGAGTTCATGGCTGTCCCAAAAACCTTAGCCCGTGCCCTTGTGATTGGCCCACTAGGAAGAGCCAATGGATCCTTCTTGTTGCCTCTTGTTTCGGCCTTGGCACAATTGGAGCTCCCTTGATCCGCATCATTCCCTCATTCCTCAAAAAGATTTGTCCTCAAATCTGAATCCACATCAAAAGGAGAAAGATCAGAAACATTAAATGTTGCAAAAATGCCATACTCACCTGGTAGATCAATCTTGTAGGCATTGTCGTTAATGCGCTCCAAAACTTGGAATGGGCCATCACCACGTGCATCCAACTTGCTTTTCCTTTGGTTTGGGAATCTCTCCTTTCTAAAGTGAACCCAAACCCAATCACCCGGTGCAAAGACAATCCGCCTCCTTCCTTTATTTGCCTTGTCAGCATAAGACGGTTCTTCTTCTCAATGTTGGTGCGGGCTTTCTCATGTAATGACTTCACCAAATCTGCCTTCTTTTGTCCATCTAAACTCACAAGCTCAGTTAAAGGCAAAGGACATAAATCCAGCACAGTTAAAGGGTTAAAGCCATATACAATCTCAAAAGGTGAAAAGCCGGTAGAAGAATGAATGCTCCTATTATATGCAAACTCAATAAATGGCAAACAATCTTCCCAAGTTTTTAAATTCTTACCAACAATTGCACGCAATAAGGTTCCCAAAGTCCTATTCACAACCTCAGTTTGTCCATCTGTTTGTGGATGGCAAGTAGTAGAATAAAGCAATTTAGTTCCCAATTTACCCCACAAAACACGCCAAAAATGTGAAAGGAACTTAGTATCCCTATCGGAAACAATGGTGCGTGGCACCCCACGTAAACGCACCACCTCTCTAAAGAACAAATCAGCTATGTTAGTTGCATCATCAGTCTTATGACATGCAATAAAGTGCGCCATCTTGCTAAACCTATCAACAACAACATATATAGAATCTCTCCCACGCCTAGTCCTAGGCAATCCAAGCACAAAATCCATGGAAATATCAGTCCAAGGCGAACTAGGCACAGGTAAAGGCATATAAAGACCATGTGGCATTGTAACGACCCGGTAAATCCTTTATTTACATATTTTATATTATACAAAATTTATAGGATTATTTTGTGAGTTATTGATTTCTAGAGATTATTTTTTCAAATATGATTTTATTTGTGAACTAGTGAGCATTTTACTACCTAAATATTTATAAAATATTATAAATTCCAAATATTTTTTTAAACTTTCATGCATTTGATCCTTCTAAACTTCCAGAAATTTTTAATAGATTATTTTCAACTTTTACCTATTTTTCCAAGCATTTTTAGTAATTTTCGGAAAACATCGTATTTAAGTTATTAATTTGAAATCTAATTTTGAAAATGCTTAATTATTATCCAAAAATTAAAATAATAATACAAATAAATATTCTAGGTTTTATTTGACTTACAAAAATTAATTTTCGAATTTTTACAATTTTATTTCTATTTTTGGGCAATTTTCGAAAAATGGGCAAAACAAGAGGTATTTTGGTCTTTTCACCTCTCCAACCCCAATTTTCGTTTTTTTGCTGAGAAATAAGCAATAAAATACTTAATAAATAAGAGTTTCAGAATATATATATTTTTATTTGATTTTAGTTGATTTTATTTTATATTTTATCAAAATATCTTTACTAATACATACTCTTGAACCTCATATACATAAATAACTATATATTAGTGGTGATGTACATGGCTACATATACACACACACACATACCCACATACATATACATGGTATTTAGTAAGAATAGGTGTAAGCATATATAGCCATGTATAATGTATGGAATAGGTATTTAGTTGAATTTAATAATTGGATATTTGTGTCTAATACATGGAAGATAATTACACAAGACCATATATACCAAAATCCTCATTTTTCAGCCATTTTTCCAGCCCAAAACCGTGCACTCTCTCTTGCTCTTACACTCTCTTTCATTTTTTTCCTCCAAACACTTCACTTCCTCCAAATTACTACACACTTTGAAGAACTAAGGTAGGAACTCTTCTTTATACCTTAAGTAGAGGGTTTTTCTTCTTCTTCTTGAGGAGATTAGGCAAGCTTCCATACTCTTGTGCCCAAGCAATGTAAAAGAACAAGCTTGAATGGCCTAGAGTGAGAGCTTTTGCCAAACATACCTCCAAGTTGAGGGTTTTAGTTATGTTGCTAGCTTCATGTTACTTTATAGTTCATTTTATCATGTTTAACTCTTGTTGGAAGGAAGTTGAAGGATGGATAGTATTATGAGCATGATCTTGAAGATCTTATGTGATTAGTATGCTTATTTGGAGTTCTATGTGCTTACTATGCTTTCTTGGAAAACTATGTGATTATTGTGCCTTTTTACAATAACATGGCATTCTTATGTTTTATTTGGATTATTATGTGAGTTCTATGCTTTATATGAGGTAGTATGAGACCATGATTCTTTAAATGAGCTAGTAGGGGAATATCCTATGTTGTCTTGAAAGTAATTGTGAAGAAAGCTCCATATATCTATTTATTATACTTTATTGTATAGTTTTATGCCTACTTTGATGATTATAGAAATATATATATATATATATATGTATGTATATATATATATATATATATAAATATTTAAAGTATTGTTATCTATTCATTTAGCTAATTCATATTATATTAGGTATATATATCTATATATAGTTATGTACGTATATATATATATGTCTACTTATTATAGACTAATTATACACTTAGTAATACTTAGTAAGACTACTTTAATCTATATATATATATATATGGTACGTATAAGTATATATATAATTATATTCATTTTATTAGTTTATATATATATGTAGATAATTTCAATCCTCTTATATCTATATCACACTTTATATAGTTTATATATTTTTCTATCATCTTTATATATATAAACTTATCTATATCACATTTTATATATTTTATATATTTATATTAGTTATCTTTTAATCTATATATATATTTAAGTATATTTATACTAGTTATATTTTAGTCTTTATATTTATATATTTATACTAGTTATGTTTATATATTTATATTTATATTTTATCTATTTACATATTTTGCTATTATCTATTTACATATGCTTAATAAGCAAACATAAAGCTTTCATTTATACGTGTGGAGCTTACTTTGCTAAACTATGATGATGTGCATATGTGAACAAATTGCAATTGTGTGAATGGGCCCATATGTGCTGGAATGGTCTGGGGGGGTGTTCCACCGGGACATACTATTGAGTAGCCGGGAGAGTTCACCACCCTTCCATCTCCTAATCCCTCCCTTGGGTAGACGGAGGGATCTACTCAAGAGAGAGGGTCGTAGAACAATACTAAGGCGTATGCCCGGGATACGACCATTGGAGGATAAGGCTGGCGGGAGAAATGTGCTGGTTGTTATTTCGGCCCGGGTAGTTATAAGGGTCACTGTCAGGTGACGAAAGGTAGAAAGTGTGAAATTATATATGTGCTATGTGTAACTAATGTGCACTTGACACCCGAGCACCTTATGTGTATAAAGAAGTGTTTCTACTCAACGTATGTTGATTCCATGTTATATTATATTTTAGATGCTTCCGAAGATAGCTTTTATGATGGTGAGGAGGAGGAACCTTTTGAAGCATTTTATTAGGAAGAAGGATGTAGGATTTTCCGCTGCGTACCTGTTTTGGGTTTTTGCTTTTGCTATGTATCAATAGTAAACTAGCAAGTCGAGACTCTCTTTTGTTGATGTACCCTTATGTAATGTACCTTATACGTTGTAATTAAAAATGTATGCATGTATGTAGCCAATAATGATAGTATTAATCTAATAATAGCCATAAGACTAATAATAATAATAAAGGGATTTCGGGGTCGTCATAGGCATAGACTTAGACTTGGCCTGTTTACATGCAAAACATGAAGAGCAAACTTTCTCAACATCTTTTCTTATATGTGGCCAATAAAAATGTTCATTTAACATGTCATAAGTCTTATGCACACCAAAATGCCCCATTAGACCCCCACAATGTGATTCCAACACTAGTAGGTTGTGCATAGAACATTTAGGTAGACAAAGTTTATTTCCCCTAAACAAAAAGCCATCATGTCTATAAAACTTGTCAAATGCTCTATGTTCACAAGCAACATAAACATTCCCAAAATCAGAATCATTCACATATAATTCTTTGATATGCTCAAAACCCAAAAACTTAGAACTAAGAGTAGAGATCAAGGCATACCTTCGGGATAATGCATCTGCCACGACATTCTCTTTCCCGTGCTTATATTGAATCACATACGGAAACTGCTCTATAAATTCAACCCACTTACCATGTCTCTTGTTAAGCTTACCTTGCCCTTTTAAATGCTTCAATAATTCATGATCCATGTGAATTACAAATTCCTTGGGCATCAAATAGTGCTGCCACACGTCCAAGGCTCTAACAAGGGCATAAAGCTCTTTGTCATATGTAGAGTAGTTGATTTGAGCTCCGTTCAGCTTTTCACTAAAGTATGCTATTGGTTTCTTCTCTTGCATCAAAACAGCCCCAATACCTACACCAGAAGCATCACATTCAATCTCAAAAGTTTTATCAAAGTTAGGCAAAACAAGAATAGGAGCTGAACACAATTTATTCTTTAAAGTATCAAACGCTTTCTGTTGGGCTTCTCCCCACTTGAACCCAACTTCTTTCTTCACTATCTCTGTGAGAGGCGCAGCTATGGTAGAAAAGTCCTTCACAAACCGCCTGTAGAACCCAGCTAAACTGTGAAAGCTTCTTACCTCAGATATAGTTTTAGGCATGGGCCATTCCTTTATGGCCTTGACTTTTTCTTCATCCACTTCAATACCTTGCGAACTCACAATAAAACCAAGAAATACAAGTCTATCTATGCAAAATGTGCACTTTTTAAGCTTAGCATACAATTGTTCTTGTCTCAAAACTTGTAAAACTAGCCTAACATGCTCAATGTGGTCATCAATAGACTTGCTGTAGATAAGGATATCATCAAAATACACAACTACAAATTTCCCTAAGTAGGCACGCAAAACATGGTTCATTAACCTCATAAATGTGCTAGGTGCATTAGTTAGCCCAAAAGGCATAACCATCCATTCATACAAGCCATACTTAGTTTTAAATGCAGCTTTCCATTCATCCCCAGGTTTCATTCTAATTTGATGATACCCACTCATTAGATCAATTTTAGAGAAATATTTAGCACCATGTAGTTCATCTAACATGTCATCTAACCTAGGAATGGGATGTCGATACTTTACAGTGATTTTGTTGACTGCTCTGCAATCAACACACATCCTCCATGTCCCATCCTTCTTAGGTACCAAAAGGACTGGAACTGCACATGGGCTCATACTCTCCCTCACAAATCCCTTCTCCAGTAGCTCATCAACTTGTCTTTGCAACTCCTTAGTCTCCATGGGGTTGCTCCTATATGCTGGACGGTTTGGGATTGTTGCTCCAGGAAGGAAGTCTATCTGATGCTCTATTCCCCTCAATGGTGGTAGACCACTCGGCATCTCTTCTAAAAAAACATCAGAAAACTCCTGCAATAAAGAAACAAAACTAGAAGGGAGAATAGAAGTGTCAAAGTCAGTCAAAGAAAAATAAGACTCTTTAAACCGAATCATCAAGATCGGTTTACCCTCACTAATTGCACCCCTGATCTCTCTTTCTCTCACAAAAAGTGTTTGTTTATTTCTTCCCTCACTCTTCTTTTCTCTCACCACTGGGCCATTTACTTGTTTACTCTTTTGTTTGGCCTCTTTTCCCTCTTTTTTTTTTTCACTTTCTTTCTCTTTCTCCTCACTTCCCAAATTCTGCCCCTCTCTCTCCATAAGCTTCTTTTGGTCTAAATAGACCTCACTAGGTGTCAATGGAGTAAGAGTTACGTGCCTTCCTTCATGGGAGAATGAGAATCGGTTGAGGTAACCATCATGGTGCACTTTCCTATCGAACTGCCACGGCCTCCCAAGCAAAATATGGCCAGCATGCATTGGAACCACATCACAAGTCATCTCATCCTTATATGGTCCAATTGAGAAAGAGATTACAACCTGCTTGTTCACCCTAACACTGCCCATGTCATTAAACCATTGAAGCTTGTATGGCCTAGGGTGTTTCTCACATTTTAACCCCAATTTACTCACCATACTAAGGCTTGCCACATTTGTACAACTTCCACTGTCAATTATAAGTGTGCAAACCTTGCCTCCCACCAAGCACCTCGTGTGAAAAATGTTTTCCCTCTGTTCTAAGCTCTCCTCTTGCAACTGCATACTCAACACACGCCTGGCAACCAAAGAAGATCCAACCTCAGGTGCTACCACAACTTCTTGCTCCTCTTCTTCACCCTCACTGTCACCACAATATTCTAAGTAGGGCATCTCTTCCTCGCCTTCAGATTCTGAATATACATAACCATTCCGAACCACTATGACTCTCTTATTGGGACATTGAGAGGCGATATGACCCTTGCCCAAGCACTTGAAGCACTTGATGTCCCTACTAGGTGTAGTTGAGCTAGAACCTCTTGAATTGGAGCCTGAATTGGAGTCTTTAGCCTTGAGGCCCGAATCTGCCCCGTTTGGTTTACGGTTTTGAAACTCCTTTTTCTCCTCCTTTGTAGGCCATTTAGAACCCCAAGAGTTGCTGGTGTTGCTTGCAAACTTGTTGGAGCTCTTGCTCTTCTTCTGCTTCTCTATCTTCATGGCCATGTTAAGCATGTCTTCCATAGAATCATACTTGTAGAGCTCAATCACATCAGCTATTTCCTTGTTCAAACCACTCAAAAACCGAGCCATGGTTACCTCCTCATCTTCTACAATGTTAGCTCTAACCATGCACATCTCCATATCTTTGTGGTAGTCTTCAACTGACTTAGCCTCTTGCACCAGCCTGTGCAATTTCTGATGTAACTCTCTAAAATAGTGGGAAGGTACAAAACGCTTCCTCATTGCCTCCTTCATGTCGTCCCAATTGCTAATGGGGCGTCTCCCCACCTTTCTTCTACTCAAGTTGAGTTGATCCCACCAAAATAGAGCATAATCAGTGAACTCAACTGCAGCAATCTTCACCTTCTTCTCTTCTGAATATCTATTGCACTCAAAGATCATCTCAACCTTTCTTTCCCACTCCAAGTATTCTTCTGCATTGTTTTGGCCTTTGAAAGGTGGAATTTTGAGCTTGATGTTGCCCAAATTCCCATCTACCTTGTCAACTGCCACTTCGTCTTCCTCTTCTTCATAGGCTGGATTTCTAGTACTTCGGCCTCCAAACCTTCCCTTAACTCTTCCACGCTCAAGTCTGCCTTGCCTCCAATTGTAAGTCTCACTAGGCCACTCATCTTCATTATCAAACTCATCTTGCAAATTTTTGTTGGTATGAGCAAATGGTGTATGCCCTCTCTTTGTTGTAGTTGCTTGATGAGATTGAGAACTTCTTCCCTTCAACTCTTGGTCATGTCTCTCCAACTTGTCATTCATGGACTCTAGAGTCTTGTTCAAATGAAGAAACTGCCCTTTAAATGCTTCTAGAATGAATTGCATTTGAGGGTCGTCAACCTTGAAAGCCCGTTCATCTCCTTCTTTAGATGAACTAGACATTGCTGTGAAACAAAAGATCGAACACTATAGGCAGATTGTTAGTCACTCACTCCCTTACGTGTTTCTCTCTTTAAAACTTGGCTTTTCTCTCCCAAAAGGTGTAGGGTCTCACTCCAGCCTTTTACCACTCCTCCACGCGTCTCAATTGCACTTCAGAATCCAACAAATGCCACAAGAAAACAAGAAGAGTTTGGAAGACAAGAATAAAACCTAACAAGGAAAATTAAGCAAGAACAAAAACTAGAAAGAAGACTTAAAACAAACGGAACGGTAGTGCAAGAACAAGGCAGTGCACCACTTGATAATATCAATCTAGAGTGTAGACACAAGCAATTAACACCCCAGTAATGTCAAAGAGGCAAAAAGGTAGCTCAAAATAAGAAATTAAATAACTAGAATCAAAAAGAGACAATTCTGGTCACAAGAGACAAAGCGAACTAAATAAGAACCTAAGTTATTTCTACCCCAACAAAGGAAGCAAACAAGAATACCAAAATCAGAATTTTCAATAAGGAAGTCAACGGTAGCCGAATCACCAGTAGTGCCAATTTAATTGATTGTTAAGTACTAAACAAGCACAAGTGTGTGTGAGAGTGTAATAGGGCTGCCAAGAAGGGAAAACTAAAAGATTAATGAATTCAGCCCCTTTACTAGGAAAGATACGAATTTTGATTGCAAGAAAATGTCAAGAGAATTTGGTGTGGTCCTTGTTCTCATGCAATCAAATTTGTGCACATGCTATTTCTCCCAAATAAGGCATGACAAGTGGAGTTGCTCAATGAATTAGTTGTAGTCACATGCAATTCCACCAAATAAGGCTTGAAAAGTGGAGTCTTTCAAGGAATTGAAGCAAAGGCAGAATTTTAATTCAAGAACGACACTAACGCAAAATTTCAGAATTTCACTACTCAATCAAGATCAATTTCGAATTTCCTTTTTTTTTTGTTTTTTTTTTCTTCGTTTTTTTTTTCCTCCTTTTTTTTTTTTTTTTAATAAGATCAGAATCTCAATTGATAGTTTCAATGGTGAACAATCCAATGGGTCAAGACAAATTATCAAGATCCTCAATCTTGGTTTCAAGAAAGCGTTTCTTGAAAATTCTTGAAATAAGAACAACCAGCCCTTATGGATGACAGAAACGACCAAGAAGTTTCAAGAAAACACAAATTCGGATCAAGGATGATGTTTTAGAATCAAGAATCAAGCAAGAACAATCAAGATCACACAATCATGCAAATTCAGCAACAATAACAATCAAGAAGGTGGCACCACGCATAAAAGAGTTCAAGGAATTCAGAAACTCAAACCTAGAATCTAAGATAAATAAGAATTTATCTAGCCAAAGCTCTGATACCAAATAATACGAGGGGCCTAATCAAAAACATGTACTCATGAAAAGATTATGGCAATTCGGCATAAAGCAAAGAACAAGATAGATTCTACCCTTTAAACCCGCAACCCTCTTGTACTCAAGAAGAAGACTTAAAAGGATTTAATCAAGAAAAGATCAACACTTACAAGTACTCTTGAAGAATAAATCAGATTCTTGTTGCAATGGAGATTGTAGAGCTCACAATTCCTATGCTAGGATTCATGAACAAGTTTTCATGAAGAACATGAAACTCACGTTTTTTACTCTTATTCAATCAAAGAAATCTCATTTTCAAAGGTTTAAAGAAGGTATTTATACCTTAGACAAAGCCTAACCCTAAACTAAACCCATTAGTCCAAATCCTATAAGGATTAGGCTTTAAGTGAAGCCCAAATAATCAAAGCCTATTAAGTCACGTGTTTAAAAATCCAAACACAAGCTATTACAAATAATTAAAGCCCAAATAATCTTAACCCCAATTAAACAACCCCTTCATCCATAGAACACGCCTCAAGCATATGGAGTAGCTTAGGTGTGCCTTCAAGCCAAATTGCACACTTAGTGAATTCATGCTCTTGCAACACAAGTGTAACTTGGTCTTGTACATATGAGTTCATGGCTGTCCCAAAAACCTTAGCCCGTGCCCTTGTGATTGGCCCACTAGGAAGAGCCAATGGATCCTTCTTGTTGCCTCTTGCTTCGGCCTTGACACAATTGGAGCTCCCTTGATCCGCATCACTGGGTTTAATCGATTTTGATTAAATTCCTTGCAGTTTGAACATTCCAACACAAAATTAGATGCCAAGAGAACTGATTTTTGATGTGTTTTAAAGGTTTGAGGTTCAAAATAAAGATCTAAAAATTTTGGTTTCAAGAATGGAACTTGTTTTAACGGGATAGTTTCGACCTCATTTTTCTCACAAATTTCAAATGCAAAGTACCATTGTTATAGTTTCCGGACTTAGTATGAAGAGTCACGAGTTTATAGGTTCAAGAATCACTTGATTTGTCAAGTATTGAAGGAGATATAAAGGCTTAAATATTGTTACTCAAAAATCAAAAATGGGAAATTTTTTGGAGCTTAAAAAATGAGTTTTGAGCAACCAACTTTAAGAGATTCCTCAAATCTATACAAATTAGCTTTAGATCTGAACTTAATACCATGTAAAACTGTATTCTATAAGATTTCTAACCATACAAATTTCATCAAATTGGGATAGAAGGTGAGAGAGTTATGGACGTCCGAATATTGCTCAAAGAAAATCGAAATATGGAATTTTTTTTGGATTTCCAGAAATTTGTTTCAAACTGCAGACTTTGAGACTTTATATAGATCTGTACAAAAGTTTTGTAGATCTAATTTTAATACCATTTAAGAGTATATTCTTCATGCTTTCTAGGGACTTAAATTTTGTCAAATTTGAGTAAGAAATGAAAGAGTTATGAGGGCTCAAAATAATCTACTTGCATCGAGCTTTTAGTAACCCAAAACAGAATAGCCATATTTGAAACTCTCTGCAGATCAAAAGAAATCTAATTTTGCTCTAAAATAAAACATATCAAAATTTTACATAACAAAATTTTTAATGGTATAAAGTAAGCTAAATTTGAATTAGCAACGACTGTCATAAAGAGCTTGAAAAATGGTTGGTTGCTTACGAGATTGCTGTTATGATTTTCAACGCCTAGTATGCAGCCAACCTCGAGCTCATCACCGGATCAAATTGTAGGGATTTTTAGGCACATAAATGATTTTGGAAACAATATGAAACAAGGAGAATATATGGAAATTAATTTGGAGTGATTCTAACAAGAATAGATGGGAACTAATTTGGAGCGATTCTAACCAGAATTGAGAGAGTTATTGCGACGACCCGGTAATTTCTATTGTTATTATTAATATTTTACTTAGGATTTATTTCCATTATGTGATAATTATTGTGTGAATATATGTGATTTGTGAATAAACGTGCATTATACTACATGCATCTTTTAAAATATGATTATTCCATCATTTGTTTTCTTAGCACTTGAAAAATGCAAAATACTAATTCCTGAAAATTTTATTATGATTTCCGAATTTTATTAAGAGTAAAATTATTATATTACTTTATAACTTAGACCTTATATTTTTAATTTTGAATGGTGATTATTATTTTTGGAAAATTTATTTAAATATATATATTTTAGGCTTGTATTTATTTTATTTTCGAATTTTATAAATAAATTATACAATTTTTGAATTTTATAATTAAAACAATATATTTTATGATTTTAAATGTATAATTTTCGAATTTTAATTATTTATAAACCGAATTTTCGGATTTTAATTAAATGAAAAATATAAAGTCTAGATTTTTTGTATATTTTATAATTGTTTTGCAAGAATATCTCCTCTAATACATATATTAGTGGTAAATTCTATATCTACATATCCACACACACATCCATACATTTATTAGTGGTGATTTATATATTTACATGTACACACACATATTCATATACAAACTAGTGGTGAATTATATATCTACTTATACACACACACATCCATATATCACCTAGTGGTGATTTCTATATCTACCTCTCCACACACACATGTCCACATATATACACTTGGTGATATATATATCTACATATACACACATATGTCCACATGCACATATATATATACTAGGTAGTTTTCATCACACAAAAACACACACTAAATCCCGCCTACAACCTCCACACCCACAAAATCTTGCATTTCCCAAATATGTATCACACTATATCATTGGTAGACCTTCCCATATACCTATATATATAATTACCCCTCTTTCTAAACATATATATAGACATATTAACCTTTCTACATATATATATACCCTCTTACATTTACAAATCCTTTCAAAATCCCACTTTCTTCTTACATCTTTGAACACCTACATATATACATATATCCTTTCTACATATATGTTTATATACTTATCCCTCCACTTATAAATATATATACACACATTAGTAGCCTTTTATATATTCTCCCTACTTTCATACATCACTTTTGGGAAAGGTAGGAATATTGCATTAATTTCCTAAGTAGTGTAGGAACAGTTCTAATCTTATTATTTTTCTAGTAGTAAAATCTCTATGTTCATTATGTGATCCTTATATGAATAATTATGTGATTATTATTTTAATTACGTGAGCATATGTACAAAGTTGTGAATATGTGATTCTTATTTCTATAAGTTGTTGTAGGTGATCGTGATTTACATGAGTAAAAGTATGTTTAAATTTATGGTAATATTTTATTGTTTTAAAGTGAGTTTTATAAACATCGATATGTAATTTTGTAAACAAAGCTTTTATCAAAATATGTTTAGCTTTATCAAAATACGTTTTAGTAACAAACACTCAACTTTATATGAACATGGAAGCATGTCTTCCATAAATTATGTGCTATGTGTGAAACTTGAATTGTGTGAATGGGCCCATATGTGCTAGAATGGTCTGGGGGGTATTCCACCGGGACATACTATTGAGTAGCCGGGAGAGTTTACCACGCTTCCATCTCCTAATCCCCCCTTGGGTAGACGGAGGGATCTACTCAAGAGAGAGGGTCGTAGAACAATACTAAGGCGTATGCCTAGGATATGACCATTGGAGGATAAGGCTGGTGGGAGAAATGTGCTGGTTGTTATTTCGGCCCTGGTAGTTATAAGGGTCACTGTCAGGTGACAAAAGGTAGAAAGTGTGAAATACGTGTTATGTGTGTAACTAATGTGCAATAACACACACAAGCACCTTAGGTAATTATGTGATATTTCTACTCAACCGTCGCGTTGACTCCTCTTTTCCAATACTTTTTAGACAGAAATGAGCGGAGGCATTTGAGGAATGCAATGGAAACCATGGGTGTTTTGAAGCATTTTACTTAATAAAGTTACTTTTGTATTTTGTGAAAATTGTAATTCTTGTATTTTGTATATGTTTTATGTAAAAAAATTACTATTTATGTTTAATAAAATATAAAGGAATATCGGGGTCGTTACAGTTATTGAAGCTCAAAGTTGCCTTCTTGACCACAACTTTGTTTGACGGAGTGAAGCAACTTCCTTCCCGTCTCTGGCAGCAACTTTCGTATAGATTTGGGAGATGAAAGTTGAATTGTATATTCTGGAGTTAGGGGAGTACAATGCCAAGTTTGAAAAGGGAAACGTTGAGATATGGATTGGAAGAAGCTCAAGGCAAAAAAGGGTCAGCCGAGATAAAGAAACAAGAGAAGAATGGCCCAAAAATTAATGCAAAAATGCTCACCGAATACTGCGAAGTGATAGGGCTGGGATTCGGAGCAACATACATCAACAAAAATTACAACAAATCGGCGAAAATACGGTTCAAATCTCATGCGGATAAACAACCTTGAAATGAGTCCAGTGGATCTTCGAATCCAGAGTAAAGGCATGCAACTAGCGTCTAAATGCTACTGTTGCGCTAATGAGGAGAATTTAGCCCACCTATTCTTTACTAGTTCAAAAGCTTGGCTGATTTAGGAGTTCTTTGTAGCTCTTCTCAAAGTCAATATACCAGGCACGACTCAAGTGCACTTGTGGATTCAAGCATGGAGGGCCAATCACACTGGAGGCCATGTTAAAGTTCTTATTCCACTTCTCATACTCTGGTATATTTGGGAAGCCCGGAATAACTCCAAATATAGACATCATTGCGTGTCTCCTAGTGCCATTGTTAAGAAGGTATGGAGTTATATCTATTTATTGGGAACAACTCGCCGTTTTAAAGTTTCATAGTGGAGGGGGGTGGAGCATGCCACGACATTTTTTCTTGTTACTCCAATGAAGCCTCTGGTTTATCACCCCATCATGGTGCCTTGGAGGAAACCCTGGCCTTATTGGGTAAAGTTAAACACCGATGGGCGTCCAAACACACATCAGATTTGGCGGGAGCGGGAGGAGTTGCCCGTGATCATCACGGCAAGGTCTTTTTGGCCTTTTATGTTTTCTTGGGTAAAGTTACAAATACATATGTTGAGCTATATGCTGCCCATGAAGGTCTAAGATTAGGATTAGAGAGGGGTTTTTGCAATATTTGGCTTGAAATGGATGCCAAGGCTATGATTCGAGGCATGATCACGTTGGATAGGATAGGATTACCTTCTTTTAGACATATATCTTATGTATAGCTTTGGATACGATTCTTCATTCTGTTTACTTTTTGATGGATGTACTTTGGATTTTTCCCACTTTTAATTGAGCTTTGAATAAAAGGGGGGGGGGACCTGAGAAAAACCTCACGGCGGACAGATGCCGTTTTCTTCAAAAATAAAAAAAAAAACCTTGAAATTTCAAGATTTTTTTTGACAATCTTTATTTCAATGAAATTTTGTACTTATGCTTGTACACATAATGTGAGGTCCCACACAAAAAATTGCAGAAAACAGACATGTACATAAGGGAAATAGATCACCCAATCTATGGCTAAGAACTCATGTCGGTACCAAAAGCCTTTAGGTTCAACCAACATCCTAGGACGTCAGAATCCCTGAAATTACTGCAAAAATGCTCACCGCATATTGCAATGTGGTAGGGCTAGGATTTGGAGGAACATACATCAAGAAAAAGTACAATATACCGGCAAAACAATGGTTAAAAACTTGTGCACTTAAAATATGACCTGAATTTGGAAAGCCAAAATTGGCCACGTCTCAATATAAAATTTGTGGCCATGATTCTCCAAAGAGTTGAAAGGACACCTCAAAATATAAAATTTGTGGCCACATCTCAAAATTTGGCTACAAGTTACATGGGTGGCTAAATAGAAGGACACCTCATCAATTATCTTGCCAAGATTTGATGGCATTTGAGGATAATGACACCTTGTATGGATGGAAGCAAATTACAACTTGTGTACATGCACTTATGCCTCCTTAGTGTGTCAAATATTGGCTATAAATAAGAGTCTTTGGCTCTTGCAAATTACATTGAAAATAAGAGAGCTTGTGAGGGTTGTACTTAAGCAATATTTGTGGTTTAGAAAAACAGAGAGTTTGGGAAACACTTGAGAGAGAAAGCCTTTGTGAGAGAATTGTGAGATTATTCTCTTAAGGTTTCAAGTTTAATTAGAGAATATTTTCTCTAATTATTGTAACTCTTTATAAGTTTTATTATAGTGGAATTGCTCCTCGCTCGTGAACGCAGGCTTGTTACTAGCCGAACCCCGTAAATATTTTGTTATTTTAATTTTTGTTCATTTTATTATCAAATTTAGTGTTGTCTATTTAAATAAATGTACTACTTGATTCGAGTGTTATCTTAACACGTGTTAATAAAGGACCACGAAAGTTTGGGATTTTTTTAACTATCTCAAACTTCAGTGAAAGTTTGGACATATGCTCATATGCATGATGCAAAGTTCCATGTGAAAATTGCAGCAAACGGACGTGTATAGAAGGTGTAACATACCACCCAAGGTATGGCTAAGAATTTGTGCTGATACCAAAAGCCAACCAATGTCCTAAGGTGTCTAAAACCCTAGAAATTACTGTAAAAATGCTCACTGAATATAGCAAAGTGATTGGGCTAAGATTCCAAGCAATATACATGTAGAAAAATAGAATGGCATACAAAAGTACAGTTAAAAACTCATGCAGATAATGGACCACGAAATTTTGGGATTTTTTGACCGTCTCAAAATTTAAAGAAATTTTGGACATATGCTCATACGCATGATGCAAATTCTCAGGCAAAAAATTGCAACAAACGGACATCTACAAAAGTTGCAACAGAGCACCCAATGTATGGCTATGGATACGTGCCGACACCAAAAAATTTGGGATTTCTTCAACCATCTTAGAATTCAATGAAATTTTGCACATATGCTGGTACGCATGATGTGAAGTCCATGCAAGAAATTGTAACAAACAGACATATATAAAAGGGGCAACAGACCACCTAAGGTAGGGCTAAAACCCACTGACGATACCAAAAGCCAGTAGCTATGACCAAAATCCTAGGGTGTCTTAAACCCTTGAAATTAATGTAAAATTGCTCATCGAATATTGCAAAGTGATACGGCTAGAATTTGGAGCAACATATATCCAGAAAAAGTGCAACAATCGAGTGAAAATATGATTAAAAACTCGTGTCGATAATGAACCACAAAATATTAGATTTTTTTGACCCTCTCAAAATTCAATGAAATTTTGAGCATACGCTTGTATGGATGATATCCCATGCAAAAAATTGTAGCGAACAGATATCTACAGAAGAACAATAGGCTACCAAAGGTACGGCTAAGAACTCAGGCCGACACCAAAAGCCCACAGCTTTGACCAATATCCTAAGGTGTCCAAAACCCCCTGAAATTACTACAAAAATGCTCATCACGTATTGAAAAGTAATAGTGTTGGGATTTGAGGCAACGTACATCCATAAAAAGTGCAATGAACCAGCAAAAATACAACTAAAAACCCGTGTGGATAATTGACAATGAAATTTTTGGAATTTTTCGGCGATCTTTAAATTCAATGAAAATTTTCACATATGCTCGTACACGTGATGTGAGGTCCCACACTAAAAATTCTAGCAAATGGACATCTACAGAAGGAGCAACGGACGCATGATGCAAAGTCCTATGCGAAAAATTAAAGCAAACGGACATGCACAGAAGGGGCAACAAACAACCCATGTCATGGCTAGGAATTCATACCGACATCGAAAGCCCATAGATTTGACCAACATCCAAGGTTTTTTGAAACCCATAAAATTATTACCAAAATGCTCACTGCATATTGGGAAGTGATTGTGTTGAGATTCAGAGCAATATACATGAAGAAAAAGTCCAACGAATCGGCAAAATTACGAATTAAAAAGTCATGCGAATAAACAAGCCACGAATTTTTTGAATTTTTTTGACCCTCTTGAAATTCAATGACATTTTTGGACATTTTAGAAATATCCTATACAAAAAAATGCGACAAGCGATCATCGATATAAGGGGCAATAGACCACCCAAAGTATGGCGAAAAATACATGCTGACATGAAAAGCCTAGAGATTCGACAAATGTCCTAGTGTGTCCGAAACCCTAGATTTACTGCAAAAAAGCTCACCGCATCTTTTGAAGTGCTTGGGCTGCGATTCGGAGCAATATACAACCAGAAAAAGTGCAACAAACCCAAAAAGAAATACAGTTAAAAATTCGTGTAGATTAACGACCACGAAATTTGGGGATTTTTTTGACCATCTTGGAATTCAATGAAAATTTTCACATATTCTTGTACACATGATGCAATGTCCCAAACAAAAAATTGCAGCAAATAGACATCTACAGAAGGGGCAACAAACCCCCCTAAGTATGGCTAAGAACTCGTGCTTACACCAAAAGTCAATAGCTATGGCCAATGTTCTAGGGGGTCTTAAAGCCTTGAAATTAATGCTAATATGCTCACCAAATATTGCAAGGTGATAAGGATAGAATTTGGAGCAACATACATGCAGAAAAAAGTGCAATGAACAGAAAAAGATACAATTAAAAACACGTGCAGATATAGGACCACAAAATTATTTGATTTTTTTGACCGTCTTGAAATTCAATGAAATTTTGGACAAACGCTCGCACGCATAATGAGAAGTTTCATATAAGAAATTGCAGCAAATAAACGTATACAAAATGGGCAACAGACCACCCAAGGTATGGCTAAGAAGTCGTGCCGACATTAAAAGCCCATAGCTTCGACCAATGTCCTAGGGCATCTAAAACCCCTGAAATTACTACAAAAATGCTCACCACATATTGCAAAATGATAGGGCTTGGATTCAAAGCAACATACAACCAGAACAAGTGTGATGAATCGACAAAAATACAGTTAAAAAACCATATGGATAAAGGACCATGAAGTTTTGCACATACAGTTGTACGCATGATGCGAAGTCCCACACAAACAATTGCAGTAAATGGACATCTACAGAAGAGGCAACAGACCACCCAAGGTATGGTTAAGAATTCATACCAACACCAAAAGCCCTGTAAATTCGACCACCATACTAGGGCTTTCGAAACCCCCATATTTATTGCAAAAAAGCTCACCGCATATTGCAAAGTGATAGTGCTAGAATTCAAAGTGACACACATGCAGAAAAAGTGCAATGAGTCGAAAACAATATGGTTAAAAGCTCACGCGAATAAAGGACCACAAAATTTTGTGATTTTTTTTATCATTACAAAATTCAATGAAATTTCGGACATACGCTCATGCGTATAATGCGAAGTCCCATGCAAAAAATTGCAACAAACGACAATTTATAGAAAGGGCAATAGACCACCCAAGTTATGTCTAAGAAATCATGCTGACACCAAAAACCCACTGCTTCGACTAATGTCGTCACGGCCCGAAAAAATACCCTTTTATTTTATTAAAACATGTTGGACTGAAACGTGCAACGGTGAATATTTTATTGCAAATATATAATAATATAGAAATTTAGTACAACATAGTGAAATCGTAGTTGCACAAAAGTTATACAAGTGAAAATAATAACTCTAGCTAAATAAAAGCTTTGTAATGCCCTCCCGGTGCTTTCCTCCTGATGGATTAGAATGTTTTTGCCTAGAAAAAAATGTGTTCATAACACGTCAACACAACTGTTGAGTAGAAATTTTACTTAATCACATAAGATGAAGGTGTGTGTTTAGGTGAACATAATCACATAATTTCACATAAAGATCACAATTTTATGTTTTAGGAGAGCATTTACTTGACATAATAAGGCATGAACATAAACTAGAGCATATAGATTACACTTAAGGAGTATTTTAAACATAGATGCAAGCATAAACAACTAGACTTATGGAATCAAGCAAAATTCCTACCTTTCAACTATAAGAGGGTATATAAAGGGCTATATGGAAGGCTAATAGGTATATATGGATGAAAATAGAAGGGTTCGTATATATATATATATATATATATATGTGGGAGGAAGATAGGCTATAAATAGGAAGTGTTTTGGGTGTTGAGAGTAGAATAAATGTGGGGGTGTGTTTTTAGGCGGGATTTGTGGGATGAAAATGGGGTTGGGGTTGTGATCTATTTATAGAGGAGGAAGAGAAGAAATGTCTAATATTATAACAAAATAAATATATAAACCATTCATTCTATATGATTATTTATATGTATACATTACAATATTAATAACCTAGTATATACATATATATATATTTATGTATGTGGACATATAGGTGTATATGTAGATACATAAATCACCACTAGTCTATATATGTGGATGTGTGTGCAGATATGTAGATATAGAAATTACCACTAGGTGATATATGGATGTGTGTGTGTATATGTAGAGATATAATTTACAACTAGCATATATATGGATGTGTGTGTGTGTATAAGTAGATAGATAAATCACCACTAGTTTATATATGGACATATGTGTGTACATGTAGATATATAAATTACCCCTAATATATATATGGATATGTGTGTATACATGTAGATAGATAAATCACCAAGTATATATATGTATTGGAGGGTATATTCTTGCAAAACAATTGTAAAATATGCTAAAAATCTAGACTTTATATTTTTCATTTAATTAAAATTCGAATATTGTATAATTTATTTATAAAATTTGAAAATAAAATAAATGCAAGCCTAAAATATGTATTTAAATAAATTTTCCCAAAAATAATAATCACAAGTCAAAATTAATACTTTAAGGTCTAAGTTATAAAGTAATTTTAAAGAATAAAATTTGGAAATCATAAAAATTTCAGGAATTAAAAGATTTTATATCAAATATTTTTCATGAAACATAATATATAATAAATTTTAAAATACTAGGAAGTACTGGGGCATTACAAATGTCCTAGGGCCTCCAAAAGCTCTAAAATTACTGTAAAGAATTCTCACTGCAAATGGCAAAATTATAGGGTAGGGATTCAAAGCAACATACATCCAGAAAAAGTCCAATAGACTGGCAAAAGTATAGTCAAAGTTTTGGGAATTGTGTAGTTGCCTTTAATCAAATGAAAATTTTCAAACACGCTCGTACGCATGATGCAAAGTCCTATGCAAAAAATCACAGCAAATGGACATCTACCGAAGGAGCAACATACCACCCTTGGTATAGCTAAGAACTCGTGCCGACAGCAGAAGCCCATAGCTTAGACCAATGTCCTAGGGCATCTAAAACCCTTGAACTTACTCCAAAAATTCTCACCGCCTATTGTAAAATGATAAGGCTAGGATTCGGAGCAACATACAACCGTAAAAAGTACAATGGACTAGCAAAAATACAGTTAAAAGCTCGTACGGATAAAAGACCACGAAATTTTGTGGTTTTTTTCGTTAGTATTTTGAACTCAATGAAGTTTTGCACATACGCTTGTATGCATGAGATGAAATCCCACACAAAAAATTGTAGCAGGGGAAACAAACCATCCAATGTATGGCAAAGAATTTGTACTGACACCAAAGCCTATAGATTCGGCCACTATACTAAGGTGTTCAAAACCTTGAAATTTCTACAGAAAAGCTCACCGCATATTGTGAAGTGATAGGGCTGGGATTTAGAGCAACATACATGTAGAAAAAATGCAATGAACCAGCAAATGTTTTTAATTTTTGATCTTCTTAGAATTCAAATAAATTTTGGACATACACTCATACTCATTTTGCGAAGTTGCATCCGAAAATTGCAGCAAACGGACTTATATATAAAGAGCAACAAACCACCTAAGGTATGGCTAAGGACTCGTGCCGACACCAAAAACCCACAGCTTTGACCATCATCCTAGGGCCTTCAAAAGCTCTGAGATTACTATAAAAATGCTCACCATACATGGCAAAATTGTGACACCCCCCTTGCTAGGACCATCCTATACGAGTAGGGCCCACTTAACGGTCTTGTTGAGTATCTATTTTTCAATCGATACCCAACACAACAATTGTTTATTGTACGACAAAATTGGGATGGGAATAAAATGCTATTAGCTTACATAAAACTGTAGGGTAACAAACTGTGACATCCCGATTTTAGGTCTAACAACTATATAAAAAACGGTTCTTATGATATACGCGCATGCTAAATGTTTTATATGATCCTTATTTTATATGTGAATTATGTGAGGTGAGAATTATATTTATCATAAATAATTGAATTTATGATGCATATATAAATCAAGAAATATATATATGTACATACATGTGTTTTCAAGAATTACAGCTTATTAATTTATTTGTAATAAAGTCATATGCATAAATATAATTATATTTCGAAAATATAGCTATATATACATGTAATTTTCGAATTTATATGTATATATTATATAATAGGTCATGTTTTACCATATATATAGATATACTTATCCAAAATGTCATTTTCTCCTAATAAATATTCTTAAATGCTAAGATCTTGATAAGATTCTTGATAAACATTACAAATTGGATAAATACTTCAAAAATATCTTATCTTATCCTAACTTATCCTATCCTATCTTATCTTATCCTATCTTATCATATCTTATCTTATCATATCTTATCCTATCTTATCCTATCTTATCTTATCTTACCCTATCTTATCTTATCTTATCTTATCCTATCTTATCTTATCCTATCTTATTCTATCTTATCTTATCTTCTATGCATTTATTATAAATTGACCTTATATTATAAAAATCCAATTTCTTGCCCTAAACTCTATAAAAAGGGGCCATTGTCTTCATTCTCCCACACATACACACAAAAATCCTGCCTAAAAGCACACTCACACTCACTCCACTCTCAACACACAAAACACTCTCTATTTATATCATATCTTCCCCACATATATATACATCAATAAACCCTTCTTTTTTTATACATATACACCTATTAGCCTTTCATATACTCCCTTATTTTCCTCAAACACTCTTGAAGGTAGAAACCTTGCTTAAACCTATAAGTAAGAGTTTTATTTATGTTTACCTTGAGTAAAAGTTCTTGGTTAGGCATGCTTCAATGCTCTTGAGTAAAAGTTCTTGCTAAAAGCATGCTTCAATGCTCATGAGTAAAAGTTCTTGCCAAGCATGCTTCAATGCTCTTGATTTAGTAGATTTTCTACTTTTGATGCTTCAAGTTGATATTTCATGATTAACTTAGACATAAGTCTTATGTTACATGCTATTTTCTTGAATGCTATTCTCTTGAATAATTGCTAGAAAGCATGTTTTTTTAGTTGTAATTATGCTCTATGTTCATAAAATTAGGAATAAAGCACGCTTAGTTATCATTCCAAAATATGCTTTTATAATTTAAAGTATCAAAATATGTTCTTTATGTTTTATGTGAAAATGTACAATATTTTCTTAAAGTGGATACTAGGTATAAGTTAGCATCTTAATTTCTAAATTATGATTATATGAGTATTGTGTTAGTTCAAAAATATAAGTGGTTAGGTTATTCTTTAAACAAAGATTACTAAGTAGTATCCTAACTATAGCTATTAATGTAAATTTTAGGGGGAAGTCAAGTTGATCTAGCCAAAACAAATATATAAACTTGATAAACTCCTAAGGTGAGTGCTTTGTCAATTCCTTTCTGGGGCTTTGAACTATATGATATAAATATTATTCGTATAGCCTACCTTATTGATTTATGCTATCCAATCTATTGGAAAATGTTTTCCATACGTATAAGACAAGTTATTTTCAAAAATATTACTTTTTCTGATATTACCAATTGTATCTGTCTCGAAATGATTTTTGACACCTTTGGGATATCATATTTTAATTGTATTTCTATGTATCCCGGGTGTAAAAATGGTTATTGCTTTGTTGACAAGTTGTGAGCCATATATGCCCTATTATATCCGTTTACCCTTGGGGACGCCTTTGGGAAGTTTGGGCTCAGGTACTTATAAGATGAATTTTATCAGACGGAACGGACCGTCGATGGAACCTTTTATATGATACCATTCCATGAAACCAATTTCTACATAAAGTCGGAGGATGACAGTAGTAGGGATTGGAGCGATTTATTACACGGACGCGTGATAGATCTGCGTCTTGTTTAATGTCGAGGTGGCTTCTTGACAAGGGAGGCATAAGGGTTTCTATTATGATTTATCTGTTTTGGGTAGTCATAAGGTTGGAGACTCCGTCTTGGGCTCACTGTCAGTATTACTCAGTTCAGTTATTATTATCAAGTTACACTTAACACTACGCGCACTTTATTATGATTTAATCGTTTTGAGTCTCATTTTCAGTCAAATATATATATCTATTTGTATGTGGCCTCACTAAGTCATTTGGACTTAACCCGTCAATTCTTTCTGTTCATTGCCTCAGAATCAGAATAATGGGTGTGCATAGGATGGTTGCCGCTCCTCCAGTCATTTATATTAAACTTCTTCATTTCACTTTGTCTTGTTGTATAATCCGTAGTTTGCTATTTGATGCCATTAGTTGGCTATTTTGATGTTGTACTCGGTTGTGCTACTTGGTTGTACTGAACATAGTTATATATATTATCCATGTTGCATCTTTTACTCTACCTCCACTGCATATTGTTAAGTTAGGCGTTCGTACTGGGTGTGAATTTCAAAATTTGTGCTCAATGTGATCGTCGGTGGTCTCCAACCGTATAGGAAGATCCTAGCGGGAGGGGTGCCACACAAACTATCCCAAGTACAACATTTCAAGTAGTGGTCTTCCATTTATTAAACAAGCTAATCTTCTATACATGATAAAGGACTATGTACTAATGCACTAATCACCTTAACCGAGTCCCCTCGACCCATTTCCTGAATCTGAGGTAGTGAATAGAAAGGACTTGGGGTGGTAAGTCCAAATGACTTAGTAAGCCGGAGCTTAA
>CM047879.1:1692022-1756187 GCA_026212405.1 Petrea volubilis
TTTTTTTTAATTAAATATATCTAGTAAAATTTGATTGCTTCCTAAGATGTCAAGCTGATGCTCAAAATGTATTTTAAAATCAAAATTGAATTGATGATTAAATGATATATCCATCTGTTATTGTAACTTTAATACTACTTATGTATCTTCTTAGTTAGTTTTAAGTTTATTCAGTATTCCATATTAGTATTCATCATTAGTTAATTTATATCAACTCGATCAAATTATAATTAAATCTCCATAACTCCCATAAATCAATAATTTGTATAATATTTGACTTATGTTGCTAAAGGCACACAGAAAATGTACACAATTATGTTGATCTTTATCCGTTTTTTGTCAAATAACTTTTTGAACTATTTATCAATATAGGATTAATGATAATATTTTTTTAGGAAAATAACTTATGAGGCATTTTCTTTTAATAAATAATTATGTGCATAAATATTGTAATCTTATTATTAACAATAATTTGTTTAATATGATAATAACATAGAAAATCAACCTTAGCATAATTAATTGAAGCACCGGTTAATTATATATAATTAAAAAAATTTATGTTGTTCATTCTATCAATATCATTATTGATATGATCTTAATCACGTTAATTTTGCCAAGTAAATCTAAGTTATATTAACTAATAATTATTGTGGCACCCCTCCCGCTAGGATCTTCCTATACGGTTGGAGACCACCGACGATCGCATTGAGTACAAAATTTGAAATTCATACCCAGTACGAACGCCTAACTTAACAATACGCAGTGGAGGTAGAGTAAAATATGCAATATGGATAATATATATAACTATATTTAGTACAACCAAGTAGCGCAACTGAGTACAACATCAAAATAGCCAACTAGTGGCATCAAGTAGCAAACTACATATTATATAGCAAGACAAAGTGAAATGAAGTTTTAATATAACAACTAGAGGAGCGACAACCATCCTATGTACTCCCATTATTCTGATTTTGAGGCAATGAACAGAAAGAAACGAGGGGTTAAGTCCAAATGACTTAGTGAGGCCACATTTAGATAGATATATAATTGACTGAAAATGAGACTCAAAACAGTTAAATCATAATAAAGTGCACGTAGTGTGAAATGTAACTTGATAATAATAACTGAACTGAGTAATACGGACAGTGAGCCCAAGACGGAGTCTCCAACCTTATGACTACCCAAAACAGATAAATCATAATAGAAACCCTTATGCCTCCCTTGTCGAGAAGCCACCTCGACATTAAACGAGACGGAGATGTATCACGCGTCCGTGCAATACATCGCTCCAATCCCTACTACAGTCATCCTCCGGCTGTACGTAGAAATTGGTTTCACGGAATGGTATCATATAAAAGGTTCCATCGACGGTCCGTTCCGCCCGATAAAATTCCTCTTATAAGTACCTGGGCCCAAGCTTCCCAAGGGCGTCCCCAAGGGTAAACGGAAATATAACGAAACAGATATGGCTCACAACTTGTCAACAAAGCAATAACTTATTTTTACACCTGGGATACATAGAAATATAATTAAAATATGATATCCCAAAGGTGTCAAAAATCATTTCGGGACAGATACAACTGGCAATATCAGAGAATGCAATATTTTTGAAAATAACTTGTCTTATATGTATGGAAAACATTTTTCGAAAGATTTGATCGCATAAATTCAATAAGGTAGGCTATACGAATAATATTTATATCATATAGTTCAAAGCCCCAAAAAGGAATTGACAAAGCACTCACCTTAGGAGTTTATGAAGTTTATAGATTTGTTTCGGCTAGATCAACTTGACTTCCTCCTTCAAGAGTATGTGAGGGAAATAAGGGAGTATATGGAAGGTTATTAGGTATATATGGATGAAAATAGAAGGGCTTGTGTGTACATATATGTGGGTGGAAGATAGGCTATAAATAGGAAGTGTTTTGGGTGTTGAGAGTAGAGTAAGTGAGGGGGTGTGTTTTAGGCGGGATTTGTGTGTTTGTGGAAGAAAATAGAGAGAGTATAGTGTGTGTATGTGTGAGGACGTTTTTGGGGATGGGGAAGTGTGTGGGAGGTCCTATTTATAGTGGAGAATGAGGGTAGAAGGCAAGACTTGGGGACCAAGGTTTAATAAATGCAAATCTTTCCATTTAATGCAAATCTCCCAACTAGGCATAGAATTAAATGCCAAATTAAATGAAATCTTCCACCTCCCTCCTCTATTCTAGCCTTGGTGTAACCCTAATCCATGAGTCATGAATCTAGATGAATGGAAGACCACACAAATGCACAATTTCTAGAAGAAATTCATCTTGTATTAGTGTAGGATATTTTAATAAAATATTAACACAAAATCAAATAAAATCTAATAAAATCTGATTTTGATTGTCCTCATCTTATAAAATCTGAAATCATATCTTTATTTTATTAAAAATTCGAATTTGTATTTATTTATTTTTGTAAAAACTGAAAATTAGGGTTTTGGGGCATAAAATCCGAAAATTCATAATTAATTTAGAAAAATTCCAAAATTATGAAATTTAATGTTTATAAATCTGAAATTATATGTATATTTTCCAGAAATTAAAAATGTTTTAGTTATATTTTCGAAAATTGCAATTTAGGACATAAGATTTCGAAAATTGTGTTAGAATATCAAATTCGTTTAAAATTTGGAAAATCATGTAATTATCACCTCACATAATTCATATATAAAAGAAGGATCATACAAAACATGAAATATTAGTAAGCATGCGTGTATATTATAAGAACCGGTTTATATAGTTTTTAGACCAAAAATCGGGATGTCACAACTCTCCCCCCCTTAAAAGAATCTGGTCCCCAGATTCTTACCTGATTGAATAGCTCCGGATAATATTTACGTATTTTCTCTTCAGGTTCCCAAGTTGCCTCTTCGACTTGATGGTTTTGCCATAGTACCTTGATGAGTGGAATTTTCCGATTTCTTAACTCTTGGAACTTTCGATCTAAAATGCGAATAGATTTTTCTGTATAGGTAAGGTTAGGTTCAAGGGGTATGTTTTCAGGTGGAAGGATATGGGTTTCATCAGGGTAGTATTTTCGGAGCTGAGATACGTGAAATACGTTATGGATTCCTGTTAGGCTAGGTGGTAAGTCTAGTCGATATGCGACTTCTCCTATTCGTTCTATGATCTCAAATGGTCCAACATACCTGGGATTCAATTTTCCTCCTTTACCAATCCTTGTAAATCCCTTCCTTGGAGAGACTTTAAGGAATACTCGATCCCCGACTTCAAACTCCAGTTTTCTTCGTCGCTTGTCTGCATAACTCTTTTGTCGATCTTGGGCAGCCTTCATCTTTTGTTTGATAATTTGCACTTTGTCAATTGCATCTTGGATGAGTTCAGGTCGTACTGCTCTATGTATTCCATCCTTTGTCCATCTCCATTCATCTAAGTCCCAATATAGCGGTGATCGACACTTTCTTCCATACAAAGCTTCATATGGTGCCATCTGTATTGAAGCTTGATAGCTATTGTTATAAGCAAATTCAATCAAGGGCAAGTGCTTATTCCAGCTATCACCAAATTCCAATACGCACATTCTCAACATGTCCTCCAAATAGGCTATCAATCTTTCTGTCTGCCCATCCGTTTGTGGATGTGAAGCTGTACTGAATTGCAATTTAGTGCCCATATGCCTTTGTATGCTTTGCCATAATCTAGATGTGAACTTAGGATCCCTGTCTGAGATGATACATGTAGGAATGCCGTGGAGTCTCGTGATCTCACGGTGGTAAAGTTCTGCTAAAGTTTCCACTCGATCAGTTGTTTTAACAGGCAGAAAATGTGCTGACTTGGTTAACCTATCCACGATTACCCATATGCTATCATATCCACCTCTTACCTTAGGTAATCCTACTAGAAAATCCATAGTAACTTGATCCCATTTCCATGTTGGAATCGGTAATGGTTGTAACATTCCTCCCGGCTTTTGGTGTTCTCCTTTGATCTTTTGACACGTCAAACATCTTCTTACAAAGTCTGAGATGTCTCTCTTCATACCATTCCACCAATAATACTGTTTAAGATCTCGATACATTTTTGTTCCTCCTGGATGAACGGTATATGGTGTCTTATGAGCTTCTTCTAAAATCTGTTTCTTCATTTCTTCAGTTATACATATTCTGCCCTTGTAACGTAAAATCCCCATATCATCAATCCCATATTTCTCATTTGTACTTTCCCCTACCTGGGCAATTTGCTTCTGACTCCACTTATCCTTTGCTTGCTTTTCCCGAATCTTGGTGACTAGTTCTGATTGAACAGTTAGATCTGCTATTTGAGCATGAGTCTTTATGATAAAGTTACTTTTAGAGACCCCAATTCCACTGCTTAATCGTGCTAATCCGGCTTTTCTACTAAGAGCATCGGCAACTAAGTTGGCTTTCCCGGGGTGATATTGGATCTTACAATCATAGTCCTCCAAGAATTCCAGCCATCTTCTTTGTCTCATGTTGAGGTCCTTCTGAGTGGGTAAGTACTTTAAGCTTTTGTGATCTGCATACACCTCAAAGGTTGTCCCATACAGATAATGTCTCCACTTGGCCAAAGCAAATATAATTGCTGCTAACTCCAAATCATGGGTCGGATAATTACACTCATGAGAACGAAGCTTTCTTGATGCGTAAGCAACCACTTTCCCATTTTGCATTAACACACACCCCAAACCTTCTCTAGATGCATCAGTGTAGACAACAAAATTTTCATTTCCTTCAGGTAGTGTCAGCACTGGGGCGGTGGTTAAACGTCTTTTTAATTCTTGAAAACTAGCTTCACACTTTTTATTCCATTGGCAAGGAGAATTCTTGCGAGTAAGTTGAGTTAAGGGCTCTGCAATTTTTGAAAAATTTTGTATGAATCGCCGATAGTAACCTGCTAAACCCAAAAAACTTCTTACTTCAGTTGGAGTCTTCGGACGCTTCCAATTATTAACAGCTTCCACCTTGGAGGGATCGACTTCAATTCCGGTCTTGGAAATTATATGCCCTAAAAATGTAACTTTTTCTAACCAAAAGTCACACTTACTAAATTTCGCATATAATTTGTTTTCTCGTAACGTCTGTAGAACAATTCGCAAATGTTCTGCATGCAGTTCTGGAGTCCTTGAGTATACCAGGATGTCATCAATGAAAATAACCACAAATTGATCCAAATATGGTCGGAAGACCCGGTGCATCATATCCATAAAAGCTGCTGGTGCATTGGTCAATCCAAAAGGCATAACAACAAATTCAAAGTGCCCATATCGAGTATTAAATGATGTTTTAGGAATATCTTCCTCTTTAACTCTAAGCTGATAATATCCTTGTCTCAAATCCAATTTAGAATATACTTGTGATCCTTGTAGAAGGTCAAATAGTTCTTCTATGTGTGGGAGTGGATATTTATTCTTGATAGTCATCCGATTTAACTCCCGATAATCAATACACATCCGAAGTGACCCATCCTTCTTTTTAACAAATATCACTGGCGCTCCCCATGGTGATGTACTTGGCCGAATATATCCGCTTTCTATTAATTCTTCAAGTTGCTTCTTCAACTCCTTCAATTCAGCTGGGGCCATTCGGTATGGTGTTTTTGAATAAGGTTCAGCTGCTGGTATGGTGTCGATCACAAATTCTATTTCTCTCTGAGGGGGTAATGAATTCAATTTTTCTGGAAACGCATCTTGGAATTCATTTACAACGGGAACTTCCTCTATCTTTATTTGGTCCTTCGGTTTGTTGAGCAAATAGGCAATGAATCCTAATGCTCCCTCCTTGATACACTCCTTTGCTTCAACGAAGGAGATAAGAGAAATGGTTTTGGATGAACTAATGGGGATTATTGGCCCAGGTGAGTTATCCTTTCCTAAAATAATCCTCTTAGCAAAACAATCTAGTTGGGCCTGATGTTGATACAACCAATCCATCCCAAGGATTATATCGTAGTTGTGAATAGGAAGCTCTATTAAGTCAGCGGGATATGTTTTTCCTTCAATTCTTATTGGACATCCTTTCAGAACCCGATCAGTAAGATAACTAGATCCTAAGGGGGTGCTGACTTCAAAGTTATAAGATAAAGATTCTAGCAATAACCCCAATCGATTCACAGATTCCACAGATATGAAAGAATGAGTAGCTCCAGGATCATATAGTATTTTCATAGAAGTGTTTAAAATTTGAGTTGTACCTTCCACTACTGCAGTTGGATCGGGTCCTTCATCCGCCTCTAGAGCGTAAGCTCTAGCTTTTACTTTTGGCCTTCCGACAGGTGGAACTTGGGTCCTTCCTTCTTGAGTTGGGCCAAGGATATTAGGGTTTCGGGCTTTCGGGCACTCTTTAATCATGTGTTGATCACTACCGCATGCTACACATTTTCCATTCTTTTTCCAACAGTTTGCCTCTACGTGGCTAGGATGTCCACAGTAGTTGCATCCAATTCTTTCCCTGCCTCCAAGTTGGTTAACATTTTGATTTCCTTCAATGCGAGGGCGCTTATTGTTCCTTGTATTGGTTTGTCTGAGTTGTCCTCCACCCTCTGGACTAGATACCTTATTCTTGCTCACTTTGTTAGTTATTTGTTTGATTTCCCGAATTTCTGCCTCAACAACCATGGACTTACTGACAGCCTGTGTATATTCCTCAATGTCGGTCGCCATTAACGCCCATCGGACTTCAGGCCGCAAACCTTGGATGAATCGTTTGGTTTTTCTCCTTTCATCATTCATTATATGTGGCGCATACTGTACCAAACGAGCGAATTTGGCCTCATATTCTGCAATAGTAAGGATCCCTTGAATCAAATCCATAAATTCTTTTTCTCTTGCATCCTGAACTACTTGGGGTATAAATTTATCTAAAAACTCCTTTAGAAAATTTTCCCAAGTTACAGGTGTTTGATTGGCATTCCATCTTTGTTCCACGAGCTTCCACCAGTTGTGGGCTGCTCCTTCCATCAAGAATACGGTGAACTCCACTTGTTCCTTTTCATTACAGCGCAAAACTTTAAAGATCTTGGTAATTGCCGCTACCCAGGATTCAGCCTTTTGATCGTTAGGCTCCCCATAGAATTTTGGTGGGTTGAAGCGCAGGAAGCGATCTAGCATCCTATCATCCGACTGGTGATTTTGATTTTGTTGGGTAATTTCTCTCCAAACTCCAACCATTTGGCTCAGAATATCATTATTATTTCCTTGGTTTGGAACATGATTTTCTTCTGGGTCTAACCTTGTCGTGGGTCCTTGATGACGGTTTCCTTGGGGTTGTGTTACAGTAGGGTGAGTTGGTTCTGGGGTCGATTGGGAGTGTAAGCGCGTACGTGTAGCTCCTTTTCGTGGCGCCATCAAAATTCTAAGTGTTACGGATTCAAATCTAGGGAATAATTATCAAAACATGATTATCACATAAAGTAATGCAGAAGACTTCACGACATCATGTATATAATATGGGATAGCATATTCGATAATCACAAACAGAGCACATATACACATAGTGATTTGGTCAAAACAAAGACTATATGTATGCATGCTTACCTATATATAACACATGGTTATAACCTAAACCTAGGCTCTGATACCACCGCTGTGGCACCCCTCCCGCTAGGATCTTCCTATACGGTTGGAGACCACCGACGATCGCATTGAGTACAAAATTTGAAATTCATACCCAGTACGAACGCCTAACTTAACAATACGCAGTGGAGGTAGAGTAAAATATGCAATATGGATAATATATATAACTATATTTAGTACAACCAAGTAGCGCAACCGAGTACAACATCAAAATAGCCAACTAGTGGCATCAAGTAGCAAACTACATATTATATAGCAAGACAAAGTGAAATGAAGTTTTAATATAACAACTAGAGGAGCGACAACCATCCTATGTACTCCCATTATTCTGATTCTGAGGCAATGAACAGAAAGAAACGAGGGGTTAAGTCCAAATGACTTAGTGAGGCCACATTTAGATAGATATATAATTGACTGAAAATGAGACTCAAAACAGTTAAATCATAATAAAGTGCACGTAGTGTGAAATGTAACTTGATAATAATAACTGAACTGAGTAATACGGACAGTGAGCCCAAGACGGAGTCTCCAACCTTATGACTACCCAAAACAGATAAATCATAATAGAAACCCTTATGCCTCCCTTGTCGAGAAGCCACCTCGACATTAAACGAGACGGAAATGTATCACGCGTCCGTGCAATACATCGCTCCAATCCCTACTACAGTCATCCTCCGGCTGTACGTAGAAATTGGTTTCACGGAATGGTATCATATAAAAGGTTCCATCGACGGTCCGTTCCGCCCGATAAAATTCCTCTTATAAGTACCTGGGCCCAAGCTTCCCAAGGGCGTCCCCAAGGGTAAACGGAAATATAACGAAACAGATATGGCTCACAACTTGTCAACAAAGCAATAACTTATTTTTACACCTGGGATACATAGAAATATAATTAAAATATGATATCCCAAAGGTGTCAAAAATCATTTCGGGACAGATACAACTGGCAATATCAGAGAATGCAATATTTTTGAAAATAACTTGTCTTATATGTATGGAAAACATTTTTCGAAAGATTTGATCGCATAAATTCAATAAGGTAGGCTATACGAATAATATTTATATCATATAGTTCAAAGCCCCAAAAAGGAATTGACAAAGCACTCACCTTAGGAGTTTATGAAGTTTATAGATTTGTTTCGGCTAGATCAACTTGACTTCCTCCTTCAAGAGTATGTGAGGGAAATAAGGGAGTATATGGAAGGTTATTAGGTATATATGGATGAAAATAGAAGGGCTTGTGTGTACATATATGTGGGTGGAAGATAGGCTATAAATAGGAAGTGTTTTGGGTGTTGAGAGTAGAGTAAGTGAGGGGGTGTGTTTTTAGGCGGGATTTGTGTGTTTGTGGAAGAAAATAGAGAGAGTATAGTGTGTGTATGTGTGAGGACGTTTTTGGGGATGGGGAAGTGTGTGGGAGGTCCTATTTATAGTGGAGAATGAGGGTAGAAGGCAAGACTTGGGGACCAAGGTTTAATAAATGCAAATCTTTCCATTTAATGCAAATCTCCCAACTAGGCATAGAATTAAATGCCAAATTAAATGAAATCTTCCACCTCCCTCCTCTATTCTAGCCTTGGTGTAACCCTAATCCATGAGTCATGAATCTAGATGAATGGAAGACCACACAAATGCACAATTTCTAGAAGAAATTCATCTTGTATTAGTGTAGGATATTTTAATAAAATATTAACACAAAATCAAATAAAATCAAATAAAATCTAATAAAATTTGATTTTGATTGTCCTCATCTTATAAAATCTGAAATCATATCTTTATTTTATTAAAAATTCGAATTTGTATTTATTTATTTTTGTAAAAACTGAAAATTAGGGTTTTTGGGCATAAAATCCGAAAATTCATAATTAATTTAGAAAAATTCCAAAATTATGAAATTTAATGTTTATAAATCTGAAATTATATGTATATTTTCCAGAAATTAAAAATGTTTTAGTTATATTTTCGAAAATTGCAATTTAGGACATAAGATTTCGAAAATTGTGTTAGAATATCAAATTCGTTTAAAATTTGGAAAATCATGTAATTATCACCTCACATAATTCATATATAAAAGAAGGATCATACAAAACATGAAATATTAGTAAGCATGCGTGTATATTATAAGAACCGGTTTATATAGTTTTTAGACCAAAAATCGGGATGTCACAACTATGTTATGTCTTCAAATCAATACATCATTAATTAGCAAAATGATTTTAATTTTATGTGCATATTTATTACTAATAATTGAAAAAATATTTTTTTTTTATGAAATCGAAGCATTGTTAAAGTGAATTCTGAATTTAATCGAAGCAATGTTAAAGTGAATTGTGAATTTAACAACGTTAATGTATGATAGAATGATATTAACAAACAAACAAGAATAGAAAAATGAGTAAAAAATATTATGTTCGGATTATAATGAAATGATTGTAATAGTATTTTTAAAATTTTTGTGCTTGAAATAATTAGACAAAAATTGTATACTAATTATTTCATTTATTTAAGTACGTATAGACATATTTTATAATGATAACTATGAATTTATATTAATATAAAAGACCATCTTTCAATTCTTAATTTATAAAATAAAATTATTAACATAAGATATTTAATATTATTTAATTTCATACTCTATTTATTTACAAATTTCATCATAATATAATCTATTTGTCATATATATATATATATATATATGTGTGTGTGTGTGTGTGTATAAATATATATATAAAGAGAGAGAGAGAGAGAGAGAGAAACGAAAAAAAAATTATCAACTTTCCTACTTATTAGGTTTCTCTTTTCATTAATCCCTTAAATTTTAAAAGTATTATGCGACCAGCAAGTGACTATTTTAAATGCAAAAATATCATTTCATGATTACACAACTTAGATTAAAAAAAAAATTGATCGAACAATAAAAAGGCAGAAAAGGTTATTTAATCAGTCAAAGAATAAAAAATGGGTAAAAAGCTAGGGTTTTCCTTCATCTCGATTTGGAGGCTAAGGACAGAGTCAAGAATCAAAATTAAAATAACCCTTTTATGCATTTTCTATTTTTCGATCAATTAATTTTTTTTTATCTAAATTGTATAATCATGAAATGATCATTTTACTCTTAAAACAGGCACATGGTTGTCGCATGATATCATTTCAGGCAAAAACTTAGCAGAAAATTTACCAGAGGAACGAACGTGAACCCATATATAAGTTTAGGGACTATAGGGTCAAAAATAGTACTTGAAATACTAGCGTGATACTAAATATGACATTTGTCCTATAATATAACAAATTTAAGGTATATGATTATTAGAAATATAATTTTCAGAAACAATTGAATACAATGTGTTTTGCAAAAGTATATCAATATATACATTAACTAATTTCAGAAAACAAAATATTATTAGAAAAAATAAAAAATTTAATAAAGATATGATTTGCTTTACTCGAACATTATTTGTTAGAAATGTTTAACTACTACAACTAGATTTCACATAATCGAATATATAAATATATCTATATTCGAAATTAATATAAATGGGTTAAATGTCTAGTTACCTTATCCATATTCTTTTATAATTCAACAATATATAATCGAATACATATGATATCCACTTTAAATGGATATGGATAATATACGGATATAAGCAATTACATATGGGATTTTCAGTTTATTCATTGATAGGCTTGCATGGAACTTAATAAGGAAAATTCTTGACACCAAACCAAAAGGTACAAATATATTTAGCTGGAAATTATGGATAAATCTAGTGCATATCTTATTTTGTTGGAGGGCAATGGAGGCTTAATTCTTCTATCAAGGCACTCAAATTGATGTAGGATGATCCACCTTCTCCAATAGCCTTTTTCGCCAATTCCTTGTGACACTTAGCTCGACCACTAATTTGCAAGGCTTCTTCTCCCACCATTATGCGTTGCACGGCCTTGGTCACTGCCTCACTTGAAACACCTTCGATTGCCACGCTTTCCGACTTCTTATTACAAATAGGAAGTCCCGTTTTCAAAACCTCTGTCACCAACTTTTCAGTATAAAAGTGATCCGAAAAATAAGGCCATGTCACCATAGGCAACCCGGCACAAATTCCTTCTATAGTCGAATTCCATCCACAATGAGTTACAAAGGCCCCTATTGCAGGATGATTGAGAATCATTGTTTGTGGTGCCCATCCCCGTATGATTAGCCCTTTCCCTTTTATTCTCTCCTCAAATCCTTCAGGCAACAACTCTTCATTTCCTTCTTTATTTTTCCCATTCCTCACAACCCAAATGAAATCTTGGCCCAATGCATCAAGCCCGACTGCTATTTCATGCAACTGCACCGGAGTAAAGTTCACCCCGCTACCAAAGCACGCGTAAACGACCGAATTAGGTGTCTTGGAATCCAGCCAAGCCAAGCATTCGTGCTCATCTATAGCTGATTCTTTTCCTCTTTGAGCTTTCCCTTCATCTCTACGCCACAAATAAAGTGGGCCTATATGCCACGACTTTCTCCCAAAGACATTCTTATAGTGATCAGCATACTCCGCCTCAAGCTCGAGGAAGCTGTTAAAGATAACTCCATAGCTTTTCCCCATGACTCTGTCATTCGCTCCCGCAAATCCGTGAACATATCATCACTTTCCTGGAGCAGAAATTGAGGCACTTGTGTTCTGATAACCGTCAGCTCATGCGGAAGATTAGGCAGGACAGAGGGCTTAGAATCAGAGGACACTTTCTTGTAAGGTTTATAGATATCCATATGCTCTTGAGCACACAGCGCAAAACAACAAGTTACACTGAAAACCAATCTGGGAATTCCAAATTTAGCCGCAGAATCTGTAGTCCACGGAAAGAATATGTCCGAAACAACACAATTTGGATTCAAATCCTGGAGAAGTCTTTCGAAAGGTTCTTGAAGTAAAGACAGGGCCTCCAGAAAATTTTCAAACAAATCAGGAGTGATTGCTTGATCGAGGTTGACAACGTTGTCAGGCAACGAAGATCCTTCGGGTGGGAATTTCAAGACAATCAAGTATATATCGTGGCCCGATTGTTGGGCTCTTTTTATGGGTTCAGAAAAAGCTGGAGTGGCGAGGATAGTTGTTTTCAGACCCCGGGAAAGGAGTAGCTTGGCCATGTCTAACATTGGGATCATGTGACCATAAGCCATCAATGGAACGAGGACATAATGTTGTAGCTCTGCCATTTCGGAAAATAAACTATTTATTGATATTTTTTTGGTGGTGATTAAGCGGAAAAAGGATATGCTGTGCAGAGAGTTCAAACACAAGACTTGTATAAGTAGACTGCTCTAGGTAAAAACTGAGCACTCGAAATTGATACGTCGATTGTCGGCACTCGAAAATCGCTTCGGATCTCCTGTATCCTTTCTCTGTTGCATCTCCTGTAACAGCGCCCCGATCGCCGACACGTGGCACTCTAACGTTGCCGTGAACTTAACGGTTAAGTTAGCCGTTCCTCTGCAGAGTCTTATTTTTTCCTTCCTTGTTTTGGGTTTTTGTTTTTTTGGTAAAAAGCCTTCTCTCCTCCCTGGCAACATGAGTTTCCATGTTTAATAGGAATCTGCAAAATCTCTACAAGGAAAAACCAATTAAGACCTGGAAAATATAAAAAAGAAAATAAAAGAATAAAAAAGACAGCAGAAAAAGTGTTCTTCTCGGATGAAATATTTTACAAAATATGTTGCCAAGATTACATCATTAAATATAACAGAAGAAGTTCATGGTTGACATCATTTCTAGCTCCAACTTAAAGACAAGATTACATCTTAGACTTGCACATGGCAAAATAATTCATGCCCAATTGAAGAATTTGCCATATTAATGAATATCTATTTTTATGATAGTGATGACAATACATTAAACACAAAATGATTGGAGATGTGGCGTATCGAACAGATTCAAACAGAAAAATTCATGCACAAGATGATAAACGCTTCTTCTTCGATTTCCTCGACCCGATTCGAACAGAAAAATTTCAGAGATGAAACAAGAATTTACCAAATTATTTGTGATTCAAAACCCGATTTCTCACTTCTCAAAACCAAAATTTACCGTCACGAAGGGTAATCCGCTGTGAAAGTACTCCAATATCTTGAAATTCTTATCAGTTTCGGCGGTGTTTTCGTTGAGGAAGAGTTGCTTGGTCGTTTTCTTTTTTATCGAGTTTCATCTCTGAAATTTTTCTGTTCCTTCTTTTTGAGTCTGTTGCTGCGTTTTTTTCTGCTATCTTTTTTATTCTTTTATTTTCTTTTTTATAGTTTCCAAGTCTTAATTGGTTTTTCCTTGTAGAGATTTTGCAGACTCCTATTAAACATGAAAACTCATGTTGCCAGGGAGGAGAAAAGGCTTTTTTCCAAAAAAACAAAAACCTAAAACAAGGAAGGAAAAAATAAGACGCTGCAGAGGAACGGCTAACTTAACCGTTAAGTTCACGGCAACGTTAGAGTGCCACATGTTGGCGATCGGGGCGCTGTTACAGGAGATGCAACAGAGAAAGGATACAGGAGATCCGAAGCGCTCGAAAATATCAAATTTTGTCGGCGCTCGAAAATATCAAATTTTGTCACGTGTTGAGGGCTCGCTTACACTTCTTTTTCACTTTAGCAAAAGAAAAAAAAACTTGATACAATTGTTTTCATATTTCAAGGTTGTATTTATTATATCAAAAATAGAACCAAAAATTTCATCTAAGTGGCACGCTATAAGAAAAAATAATATTAACGATAATATATAAAAGTGATAATATAAAAGTTTTCATCAATAATTATGTTAACTGATAACGCATATTTTATCATTAATTAAGTTTTTTTTGTGACAATAATTTTATTCTAATTACAATATTCACTCAATGGTGACATCAATTAATTTTTTGATGACACGAGTCTTACAGAAAAGACAAGATCAAAATTTGTTTTCTTTGTTGGGAATCAAAGACAGAAAATATGTTAATTTTCGGCACTTGAAAATATCAAATTGTGCAACTGTCACGTGTTGATACAATCATTTTCATATTTCAAGGCTATATTTATTATTTTTTCTTAATATACTCAAGAATGGAGCCAGAAATTTCATTCAAGTGATATGGGGGAAAGTTTTTCAAAATCATTAGTTATTAAAATATTTAAATATAAAGGTTATATATAACATTAACATACAAAATAAATTATTCATATAAAAATTTTATAAATATTTATAATTTAGAGATCAATTATTTCAATCATATAATTTTATCTTATTTTAAATTTAATAAATGCTAAATAAAATTATTCATATAAAAGTTTTATAAATATCTATAGTTTAATTTATCAATACAAAATTATGAAATTTATATTTTTTATTCTATACAGTAATCAAAAGTGCCAACATGACTAGTATGGTATAGATAGTATAGATCTAAGTTTTACCTCGTTTAACCTACAATATCAATCTTCTCATCTAGATAACTTATTGAATTTATGAAATTCATGACAATTTATCCTAGGCCCATCAACTCATAATCAAGGAAAAATTTTAAACTAAAAATTAATTTCACATTAGAGCCGTGCACTCTTTCTAGGATGGATAAGAAATTCAATTAGAGTTCAAGCAATATGATTGTTTAGAGAACCATGAGCCAATTTGTAATAATATTTTTAAAATTTTTGAATTTTAAACATCAAATAAATGCCATATACTAATTATTTATTTATTTTTAAGTGAATAAAACAATTATTATATAATTATAAATATTAGTGACTACTAATATAAGGAGACCATTTGTTCACTTTTTGGTTTGAAAAAATAAAATTTATTCACAAAAAAAATATTAATTATTATGCAGTTGTTGTTGTATTTATTTATTAATTTTGTTATACTATTTATTGTACTATTTATTGTATAGTGTACATATGCAGCCGTTTTTCAATAATTTTTCCCTATTTAATTACACTTGCGACGTGTTCAAAGTTCAAACAAACAACTAATCACAAATGAATAGGAGAAAAAAAAACTAGGAATTATCAATTGGAACATGCTGAAACGTAGGTGTTGCTTGGCGGCGGGGCTGGAGGTCGATCTGGATTGAGGGTGACTGCCTTGGCCTACTGAATAAGCTGAAGGTAGGCATGGCAAAATGGTTTCTATATTATGGATTCAATTTAATTTAATTAATTTTGGATTGGATTGGATGTGCAAAATATTTAAATGAATCAAAATGGGTTGAGTTAAAATGAGTAAAATTGATTATGATTTTTAAATAGTTTTATCTGACTTTTTAATGGTTTGCTAATGGGTTTTGATGAGTCCTTAATGGATTTTTAATGGTCCAATCCAAATCATAAAAAGCAATGAAGAATTATACTATTACCACAATTTTACCCATCAACAAACTCTTCTAAAGTTTTCATCTCTTTTTTTATCTCTCTCTCTACGGCTCTCTCTCTTTCTCTCTCTCTCTCTCTCTCTCTCTCTCTCTCCCCCCAGCAAAAAAAAATATGTTGTGTAAATATGCCTTAAGCGTAAAGCTTGAATAAATTCCAATCGCAAGTTGGAAAATCTAAGAAAACAAATAAAATTTTAATATTTTGACGGCAATTTAAAAATATAAATAAAATTTTAATATTTCAACAAAAATTCCACTATAAAGTTGAAAACTATATGAAAGTAAATAAAATTTTAATATTCTATCAAAATTTTCAAGTAAAAAATTCCCTTGAATGGTTCGATTTAAAAAATATATATATTTTCGAACTATGCAATGTAATTCTAATGAAAATTCCCTTAAAAATCAGAATATATATACGTATATATATAAATATATCAGTATTTTGGTATTAAATTCCCTCAAAAATTGAAAAACAAAAAATAGTTTTCGGACTTTCTTCACGGAATTTTTTACAAAATATTCTCATTGGAACTTCCAAGAAAATGAGAAAGAGAAAATATTTTAAATTTTTTTAAGTGAATTTTTCACTGGAAATTTAACTAAAAAGTATCGGAATGAATTATAAGTTTCCTCTATTTTTCTCCATTTTCTCTGTTCTCTTTTTGTCTATTCAAAATATTTTTTTCAGAAATATGAAATTTTTTAAATTTTAACTTTTGCCAAGCAATATTTGGACTATCATAATTTTCTCACATTTTATCCAATTTTAATGAAACTTGCATTTTTTTTTAAAAACTTGTAAAATGAAATTTAATGTGGAATTAAGTTCATATCTAAAACTAATTTGTACAAATTTATAAAACTTGTTAAAATTGATTGCCCAAAACCTATTTTGAAAGTTCGAAAAATTTCCAAATTTTGATTTTTGAGGGGCAATCATACGCCACCTCCAACCATTGGAGCCACTATCGGAATGTAAAATTATTTTGTTACATGAATATAAGTTTTTTGTATATCGGTATATAACCTTTTGCAAACAAAAATATATATTGTCAATAAAAATTACATGATTATTTAGTAACAATAAAAAAATGTCAGATATGGTATAGATGAAAGGTTCCAATATAGCTTTAAATGCCTCACTAGTTAATAATGATAATAATATTTTAGTCATAATATGTCAGTATTAATTTTGCAAAAATTTCTTTTTATTCTACTTTATTTTCTAAACTTATAATTCATTTCCGTGGGATTGAAATTTATGTAAAATGTAATATTTAATATTGATTTTGTTAAAACTTATTTTACTTTTTTAAGTTTATTTTGTATGGGTGAAAAAAAATATTTTTTCTATTAAACCCGTTTGGATTCACTCAACCCGTTACCACCTGATCCATTTTCAACCCGTTATCAAAAATTCATCATGAACCCAACCCATTTGCAACCCGACCAAAACCCAACCCACCCATTTATCACCCCTAGCTGAAGGTTTCGGAGCTAGATTTGTCATCCCTTTGGTACCTTTGTTGAAGACATTAGATAGCTTTGCAAGTATTTTGGGAGCATTTCTTTTAGTTTTATTTGACTTTTGGACAATAAAATGGTTCATACTTTAGCAAAGATAGAACCAACATTCTTGTTGCAAAGTCAAATTTTTATAAAATATTAAATGAATTTTATGATTAGGGGGGATTCAAAATTTTTATGAAAATGCTTGTAAATTTTCGCTCAATGTGAACTTGAAGGGGACAATCGCCCCCTCTAGCCGCGCGCCTTAATAAGTTAGGAACACATCGCCTGTTGAAGAGGGTGATTCGAGTATTCCTGTATGAGCTTTACAATTATTGTATTTGAATTTGATTGATTAATGATAATTGGTACTTTACTTTAAAAAACCACAAAAAAAAACCAAAAATTGGAGTCTTGCGCCATCATCACTCGATGAATTTCGGGGACCCCAAAAACATCGCGAGGATGAGGGCACGAGACATGAGATTCCTATATTCCATAATTAGTTAACTTCATCCAATTTTTCCTTAAATTTGGTATATCATGTTTTTTTAATTTTAGATTACACCATAATTAAGCCAAATCATTCCGTCAAAATTAGCATCATCTACCATAAATCTACTCTTATTATCTAATGTTTCGTGTATATGTGTATGTGCGTCTGTGTGTGTGTTCCATAGATATAATCAATCAAATTATGCTCATGTAATTGAGTCATATTAGAAGACTATTAAAGACGCAAATCATGCATATAGATTTTATGGTTGATTTTGATGCTTCATTTTTTGTATGCTTGAATTTGGCCAAAATTTCCAACTGCATGCATATATCAACTTTTATATGTGTGTATGTCTCAATAAGAAGAAGAAGAAGAAGTAGTAGTAGTAGTAGTAGTAGAAGAAGAAGAAGAAGAAGAAGAAGAAGTAGTAGTAGTAGTAGAAGAAGAAGAAGAAGTAGAAGAAGAAGTAGTAGTAGTAGTAGTAGTAGTAGTAGTAGAAGAAGAAGAAGAAGAAGAAGTAGTAGTAGTAGTAGTAGAAGAAGAAGAAGAAGAAGAAGAAGAAGTTATGTATATGCCTTAACTAAATTCATATAAATTGTCTATATAATCATCTATCATAACCCTCTTTGTATTGTCTAATCATTCACCAAAAATATAATCAATCAACTTATGCACATATAATTGAGTCATACCAGAAGCATATTAAATATATAAATCATGCTCATGTATTATGTAGTTGATAATATTAGTGGTTCATTTTCCATAAACTTTATTTATCCATCTACATTATAATTAATTTAGTTTATCAAAGTAAATACAAAGTCCATTAAATTAGTTTATACTAAAAATATTTCAAACTTCAATTTAAATGTATGTACATCAAATCAATTTCGTACCATCCCATACAATCATCTCTTTAAAAGTGATAATTTATTTTCTTCAAATCTATTACAGTATTTTGTATTTACTTCTAACTATTATTATTTTTATTACTCAGAAAGGTTAAATTTGCAAGAAAATCTAAAATTTTTATTGAAAGAAACAATTGTAAGTCTTGATTTTTTGGTAACATTATTTCACTTATGTTCTCGGCTTTTTCATTTTTTTTTATTTCACTTATGTTCTCGGCTTTTTCATTTTTTTTATTTCACTTATGTTCTAAGCTTTTTCATTTTTTTTATATCTATTACTGTTTGTTTATTTATTTCGATGATAGTGAGGTTTATCTATTTCTTATGTAGATAATGTGAATAAGTTATTTTGGTGGTTGATAATTCAATCAAATTATGCACATGTAATTGAATAGTCATTGAAAACCTAAATCTAGGATGTGGATTGTATTGACTGATAATTTTGGTGGTATATTTTTTTATAATTTTTTTGTCAATCTAGATTATAATTAATTTAATTTATTGGGCAGGTGCATTTTCGCAAGTATGAATACATGCTTTCAATTTTTGAAACAGCTCTCTCTTTTGGAGTCAAATTGAATAATAAAAGTACGCATCACTAGAATGTGGGATGGCATTCATTACATCAGTGTTAACATATTATCATTGGATATGATTTTGTTAGATGAACAAGCAAGATTATTGACAAACTAACTAATTATTTAAGTTCATATGAATTCTTTATAGTTATTATGTCACGACTCGAAAAAATACCCTTCATATTTAATTAAAATTAAATAATAATTTTCACATAAATTTTGTACAAAATACAAGAGTTTCAAAAGAATAAAAAAGCAACTTTATTGCGTAAAAGGCTTCCAAATGCTTCTGCTGCACCACTCTGATACGCTATCTCATTTCTGTCTAAAAATATTCACATAAACAAGAATCAACGCGACGATTGAGTAGAAACTTCACTTAATCACATAAGGTATTTGTGTGTATAATATGTGCACATAGTCACATAATAATTCACATAATACTTTACCTTTTGATCACACTATCGTGATCATAATTTCCTTATAACTCCCACACAATATTCACAATAATTACACCAATTCCAACAAATTTTGGGGTTTTCAATCACAATATTCACAATAATTACACCACTTCGAACCGATCTTGGTGTTTTCAATCACAATATTCACAATAATTACACAAATTCCGACCAATCTTAGTGTCCAACTAATCACACCGGTACTCATATCTCGAAACTACGCCAATTTCCTACGACCCACAACCAATACATGTAACACTCCATCCATGCAAGATGGGATTAGGACATGGATGGCGAGAACTGTTTTGAGACCGGCAAGCCCATTGCAACCCGGCCGAACTCTAACCCCATCGACACTGAAAATACATATGGGTCCGGCATGCACAAATAAACATTATCACTTAAACATAGTCTCACATAATTGAACATAAGAATCATGATTTCATGTTTTAGGAGAGCATATATTGGACATAATAAGGCATGAGCATAAACTAGAGCATATAAATACAATTAAAGAGTACTTTAAACATGGTGGCATCTAACTTGTATTAAAACATAATTCCTAGGCTTATTCTAGCATAATAACACTTAAGTACATAAAAGCATAGAACAAGTAAACTTATGTAATGAAGCAAAATTCCTACCTTAAACTAGCCTTCTTGATATTTATATGAGTTAATTGTCAATTTGGTCCCATACGATATTTTCGCTAGCTGATTTTGTCCCAAAATTTTTTTTTAGCCAAGATGGTTGAATCTCCATGATTACATTAAAGCCGTGAGACTTGGCTTCGCATAGAGATGTAAGTCTTGAAACAAATCTGTAAAACATGATCAAAATTACTTAAAGTTATTGAGTCTAACTAAGAGTGTCGTATCGACTTGACTCATTAAAAGACTTACATTTATGACTATTTCAAATGGGAGATGTATTGTTTCATGTACATCGAGTGTAGTGACACTCGTATGCATAAATGGGAGATCGTTAGAGAATGAGTTTACTGACAATCTCATCCCACATAAAAGTTCCTAAGTTTGAATAAAAGAATTAAGAATGTTCCAAGCTTATAACGTGATTTCATTAGTCATTGGACTTGGATGAGGAATCAATTATGTATCAAGTCAAGATTAAAATTAAATATACATTTTAGCCAAATTAGTCCCACAGTACAGAAGCGCTTGCCGATTTGGTCCCAAAATTTCAAAATTGATTAAAGTAGTCCCATGTGTAACCCCCTCCATTTAAAAATTAACGGTGCACGTGTGTTTCCCGTTAGTTTTTAACGGAGGGACCATTTTGGAAAGAGAGTATTATCCAGTGGGACTATTTTGGCTAAAAAAAAAATTTGGGACAAAATCGGCTAGCGAATATATCGTATGGGACCAAATTGGCTAAAATCTCCATAATTATATATATATATATATGTATGCACGTATTATATCTATCCATACAAACATATGCATATAAATGTATATATATATATATATATGTATGTATTATGTATGTATGATATAGATATAGATATATATATATATATATACTCATGAAAAGATTTATTTGACCAACATATCCATCTATAGGGAAAACATATCTATAATTTAGTAACTTTAGGAAATATATTTTTATGAAAAGAGTATATCTTGTCAAAACTCATATTTTTTCATAGAAACATATTATTTTACCAAATAATATGAACCTAGTTTCAAAAATACTATATGAGCATAAAACTAATAATATAGTTTATTTTCATGAACATCTAGGCACATAATAACCACATAGCACTTCATAAGATCACATAATCTTTAACTAGCATAAATTCTTGAAATCAAAGAACCAACATCTAATTTATCATTGAAAAGACAACTTGCACTCTAATCACACAACATATCAATAAATAAAATTCATGATAAAATAAAATAGCTCCAAAATAAACATGGAACAAAACTTTGGCTCTTGAGTATGGAAGCTTGCCTTTAGTAGGACTATCCTACTTCAAGAGACAAGAAAAACCCTCTACTTATGTATTTCAAGTAAGGTTTCTACCTTCTCTTTCTTTTTGGGAATGAAGGGTAGGAAAATGGTGATTTTTGGAAGATATTAGGGACAGTATGTGTGAGTGTGTGTTATGGACAGTTTTTTTTGGGGAAGGAAAAGGATGGAATTTTGGTCTTGTTTATAGAAATAAGAGGAAGAAATGGATTATTTTAGTATTAGGTCAATTTAATCATAATTGCAATCTTTACACCTAAGTTAGTGTATTAAATATACTCTTCCACCTTACCCCTTATGTGGAAGACTAATTTAGGCTTTGGTGTAATGTTACTACATGAATATAAGCTAGGTAAGTGTGAACCATGCAAAAATAGTTATTAATGGTGGATTAGAGAAGATTTTCTTGCACAAATATTATAAAATACGATAAAATCTAGAATTTATGATTTTCTTCAACTAAAAATCCAAAAATCAGGTTTATAATTTATTAAAATTCAAAATTATACCTATAATTCCAGGAAGTATATTATTGTATTTTTAAAATTCGAAAATTTGGAATTTTATAATTTTATGGGGAATTTATGATTTATTTTGAGCAAAATTCAAAAATTAAAGAAATCAAATTCTAATTTTGAAAAATATACTTTCCAAGAAATAATAGTCTAGGATATGTAATTATTAATTATTAAAGAATAAAATACATGTTTGAAAAATATAATTTTGTAGAGAAAGTAAATTACTAAATTCTTATAAATAAGAAAATAATTAGGAAACTTGATGATTTTAGGAAAATTATTTTCCTACATTTATATTTATATATAAATATATAATTGTAGGAGAGATAGAAAAATATAAAACTATATTCTGATGGCAAAGATTAATACACATTTGCTAATTATAATACTAGGAGGTGAAACTTACAAGTAGTCTTCATTTTTAACACATTTTTCATGAAAATGACATAAATGGGTAATTAAAATAATGGAAGGCATATTTATCTAATTATTTTTATACATTTTCGTTTTTTTCATATATATAAAAACAAAATTTTATTTTTGAAAATTGCTTTAATTAATTCATTCTAGTAAATGCATATTTTCTAATCTGAAATAATTATTCCCATTATTTTCAAAAATAGGGAGAAATATAAAACGAAGTTTCATGTTATGGAAACAATAATACTAACAAGAAAAGAACACCAATAGTTTAGATTTGTGGGGAAAATTAAGAGATAATAATTTTTTGAAAAGAACAATTGAGAAATTCTTAGGTTTAAATCTTACTAATAACAAGTCAAATTTTTATAAAATGCATGTAATTCAATGCACATTTATTCACCATAAAAAGAAATTTTCATAAAATAGTACTAATATTTCATAATTCCAAATATAAAAGAATGCGGTTTACCATGTCGTCACATATTATCTTTGTATTTGGTAAATGAAATTTATTTAATTTTAATCTTAATTAATAATATTACAACATTATGTGTTTATTTTTTTGATTCTTTTTCTTATAAATTGTCGCTCATTTTCTAATTACTAATCCTATGATTCAAAAGGTGTTTCTTCAAGTCAAATATCCAGGTAAATATTTATTTAAAAAAAATCTTACTTTAAAAATGAAACCTTATGTGCCAACATATTGAATGAACATTTTTTAAGTTTATTAAGAATTATACCTATTAAAGTTTATGTTAATTCCTTTGATTATTATAATGATGACTATATAAAAATCATTTTATCATAACAGTTTTTAGTACTTCATTTATTAATTTATAGTATTTTCAATCAAATTCATATTATTTATATGTGTGTAATAGGATGAACACACACAAGCAAGCGTGCCAAAAATCGCAACTGTCAAAGGGATCTATTTATGTATTTGAGAAATTTAAAGTGTACAAGTGTAAGGAGGACATAGGCCAGTCCGAAAAGACAACTATATTTGTTTTACATTGTCAACTCGAGTGAGGAGCTTGCAAAATGATGATGAGAAAATTAGGTTACACAAATTCGAATTCGTGAGTTTTAATGATATCCCTACCTGCTTCAAGGTTGATACTTATTTGACGGGTAGTTTATTTTAAAAATTCGTCTCACATTTTTGTAACTTAGCAATACATCATATGTTTAATATGATACATATTATAATTATTTGATAGAGTTATTGGAAAGCTAAGTAAAAAAGGTCCAATTGAAGATACAAGGTTTGGTAAGGTACGCAATATTGAGTTAACAAACCAGACTTATGACTCCTGCTTATTTGTTTATCATTCAATTCTTTTTAATTTCATAATGTTATGTTAGATATCTTACTTTCTTTATAGTTTATGTGGCAAGAGTATGACCTTGGCATTGTGGGGTAATGCAACTTATAGGATTGACGATGATTATGTCTCAAATAATACAACTCACTTCGTATTGGTGGTTACGTCTACTAAAGTTGGAGAATTTAGAGGTAATATCACTTCATATTTGGACATAACATATTTTTATATGTAGAGATCTAAGATCCATTTTGATGGTTTTAATGATATAAGAACTCACAATCTGAAATAAACTTTTGGGACAAGGCTTTATATGAACTTGGAAATACCTAAGGTGTTGACCTTTTTGAAAAGGTATGTGTCTTTGCATTAATTTACACTTTATATTAATTAATATGACCAAAACCTCATAATTTTGATTGTGTTATCTGATTTCCCACACCAATATACTCATTTTGTAACATAATAATACAATGCCCCAATATATTGTATTTTAAAATTTATAATTTTAAAATATTATTGTAACAAGGATTGATTATAGATTCCATATCTCTTATATGGAAACAACTATATATAAGCAATATAACCAATATGGTTTCATTATTACAATTATTAATGTTATAACACAACAGGATGTTTCCGTTACATACAATCATTCTGAAATTATCGGTTCGCTATAAAATCTATAATATCCCACTATATAGGGATTTTTAAGAAGATATGTTACATAATATGAGTTATGCTTGAAATTTCTTAGATAGGATAATTTATTTCCTTAACTTAGATATTAGTTTTCAATCAACGATGACTTAAAATGAAATAATTTTAAATGTTCGTTTAGTTATTTAATAATATGAAAATTATATAATATACTTTTTCCACAAAAAAATAGTTAATATAAAAAATTATAATTTATGCAATTTAATTGTTTTATATTAATACAATTAAGTAAAAAATTTAAACAAATATATAATGCACATAGCATAGTTTGAAAATTCATGTCTATCAAATATGTTGTAATTTTCATCTATTCTATTTTTCTTTTATTTAAATCTTACTGATACCATTCCTTTCATTTTTCTAAAGATTTAATTTTTCCAAGTTTATTATAACTTTAGTTTATTTGATACCAATAACTGAATGAAATATTCAGCATACCTGATCATCAACAAAATCAACGACTTCGTGTGATAGCTGAAGGATGGCGCATTTTGATTTGTACGGACTCCATGACATTGAGTAAATTAATTATAAAAGAACGGAGAAAAAAACAGAGTGAAAGGTATATACAAAAATCTATTATTAATGTGCCTTGAACTTCTCATTTTTAGTATTTTTAGTGATTTTCATTTACAGGAAGCATATACAAAAGTATTTGGATGGAGAATGTCAAAATTTGGGTACAAATGGTATGAAAAATTACAAAAATCAATTCATCACTTGAGGTATGTGACATAAATTCTATGATGTAATTCAATATTTTGGATAATATATAATTCTTTTTATCAAATATTCAATTGTAAAACTTTTTTGGACAAAAAGTGATATGCGTCGTAAAAGAAAGATTAGAAAGGTATAATCAATTCAATACACCTAATATACTCACGTTAACAAAATAATTGATATATAACTAAAATTATCTATATTTTAACATTTGATGTATTTGCAGTTTTACAAATACATTGTTCAAAAAACACTTCATGGCTACGAAAGAGATGTTGAGATAACTATATCTTTATGAATAAATTTATCGACTTTATTAAGTAATTAACACTTACCAATTATGTTTGGGGTGTAGACATGTTATAATGCATGGAATTTGGATGTCCTCATTAATGAATACAATGGATACACGGTAATTTTTTTTAAAATTTAAATAATGTATATTAGAATTATGAATATTGAATGCTTTCTTTCCCTATTCCGGATATCTCTTAACAAAATATATTTTTCACTGAGAAAAATATGGAGATTTGTAGAGAATGGTGCAAATTCAAGAACATTCGGTCGGATGCCCAATAAGCCACACTTATTATAAATCCTTATGAAATTTTGCTATATTTGAATAATTGAGCAATTATATGTAATTTAATAAAGTCTTGGATAGTTTTTGAAATGATTTATATTACATTTAGAGTGTTTATATAAACTTTATCAATATCAAATTAGCTAAGCATAAAATTAACTATATTAAATGATACATCATATATTTATAATTAAGTCCCTCTTATGGGCCAATCTCTTTCTTACATGCATAATTAGGTGGGGGAAATATTTTTGCATCATCTTGACAAATAAACTTATTAGCTAGGGGTGGCAATCTTTGACCCAACACGAAAATAGCGGATTAGGACTGAGAATTTATAGGTTGGGTTGAAAATGGGTCGAACCCGAAAGCAACTTGAAACGGATGGGTTGGGTTGGGTTAACTTGTGGGTTACTCAGACAACTCGATTCCTTCTATGGGTTAACCTATAACATGACCCAACCTGACCCACCCCAACCCAAATCATTTTTTTTTTGTTTTTTGTTTTTAATCTTTTTTTTTCGTTTTCCTCTTGTTTATAGAAAAATATATTAAGTATAAATTATAAATCATAACATTTTGAAGGGTTATAATTAATCATTAATAATAGAATATAGAAAAAATTTATGAAAAAGAGAATAGGGAGTTTTTTTAATTATTAAAGATACAAAAACTTTTAGATACTTAAAGATTAAAGATAAGAGATTGTTAAATCTTTTCAATAAGTGAAAAGTCAACTTGAATGAAAAATTATATTTATAAAAAGAGAATAGGGAATTGTTTTAGGTATTAAACATACAAAAACTTTTAGATACTTAAAGATTAAAGATAAGAGATTGTTAAATCTTTTAAATAAGTGAAAACTCAACTTGAAGGAAAAAACTATATTTATGTTAGTTATCATCTTCTTCTTCTTTCCAAAAAAGTATATCTTGATTATCTTCTTTCTTTAATCATTTGTTTAAATTCATTGAAGTTTTATATTGATTTATTTTAATATTGAATGAAATGTTTTTATCAAACATTTTTATAGTATATTCTTATAATTAAAATTTAAAAAAACTAGAGTAAGAAATAAACTCAATAATTTTTGATGTAAATTCCAAACGTGTATTTTGTATGCAACCAACCATCATTATAAAATTAAGAATACATACATTTCAGTGATGAACCCATTATAAATTTAGTTTTATATGCTGAATTTCATCTATAACAAATTTAAAACTTGTTAGTAAATGTCTTGTTACTAATGTTTATTTAGTTCTATTTACATTGAATTTTGTTATTAATCATCACATGATTTGATCATACTCTAAAATTATGACAAAATGTTAAAATCTCTGTATCACAAATTCAGCGATGCAATTCTATTTTCTATGTTCTATGTTACTATTACTACTAGAATTCGTTCTATAAATTTGAAGATTAGATTTTTGTTGCTTTCTTTATAAGTTTTGGAGATTGAATTTTGATACGGACATTAGAGATTTTTTTTTCTTCTGAAACATATCAAACCATTTTATTGAATTGTTTTCTATGCAACATCTTGTTACTCTCTCCTCCTTATTTACCAAGTGGATATTGCAGTATTTCAATATTAAATTCTAGTAAGAAAAGATTTTGCAAAATGAAGAATGAAAAATACGTTTACGTAATCAAGATAGATTGGATCATGGGTTGTCCGGTTAATGGGTCGACCTAATATAAAATAGGTTAACCCAGATTTACACGAACCCAACCAAATTGGATAAGGGTTGAGGTCTCATGGGTTTTACAGATCATGGGTTGGGTTAGGGTTGCAAGATTTTGTATTCTACCCCTACCTTAATCCAACATGAACCCACCCAACTCACCCAAATTGCCACCCCTATTATTAGCTTTATTTATAATTGATAAATCTTGTAATTTAAGTTTTAAGTCGTTATCTTAATTATTTTTTTAAATTCTTTTAATTCCCTCATTTTACCCCAATCTCATATTACCCATTATATATAGGCAATTTCAAAGCACTTCTATATATCAACGTATATCAATATGTCCTTTTTTAAAAAAATTACATCAGCGATCTATTATAATCAAATAATTGCATAATAAACTCTTCACCTTCTTGATTTTGGCCCAAATTCATGGTAGGCATTACATATGAATTTGGCCTCATTTCAGAGCAAGCATATATAAACTCTTATCTTTATATAGTTATATATATATATATATATGTAAGATAATTATTTATAACCATGCCATAAATAAATACATTTAAATTATGCACATGTAATTGAGACATATTACAAGGCCATTGAATCCATACATCTTGCATATGGATTGTACGGTTGATAATTTTAGTGTTTCATTATTGGTAAAATTTATTTTTCAATAACCCTAATAAGTTATGCATATTCCATAAATAAATTCATATAAATTGCCCACATAATACCATAAACGTGTTTGTATTTTCTAATGTTTTGTGCATATGTAATCAAGTCATATTAGAAGCCCATTAAATACATAAATCATACATACGAATTTTGTCGTTAATAATTTTGGCGGTTTATTTATGATGACCTGTATTTATCAATCTATATTATAATTAGTTTAGTTTATTAAATTAAATACAAAGTCCATTAAATTAGTTTATACTAAAAATAATGCAAACGTACACTTAAAGGCATATAGATCAAATAAATTTCGTACTTTTTCCATACTATCATCTATTGGTAGCTGCTAATTTATTTTCGTAAAAATGTATTACGTTGTTTATATTTACTCTTAATTATTGTTATTGTTTTTGTATGAATTTGACCAAGATTAAATTTGTAAGAAAATTTAAAGTCTTTATTGAACGAAATAATTGTAACTCTTGATTTTGTGGTAAGTTTATTTCACTTACATTCTCACTTTTTTTTTTTCATTTGGTTCGTATATCTGTATGTATTTTTTTCTTTAATTCGATGGTACATGAACTTCTAGGACAAATTTGTTATAATGCCATGTAATTATTGCCTTAATTTATGTTTTTACTATTTATTGCTATCATCTTTTTTTTTTTTTTTTTTGAGGGAAATGCTATCATCTATTTGGTACTATTATTATTACCTTTGAACCTATTTAATGACATTATTGTCCTTGAAGTCAAATTCTACTATCTGTTATTGCCATTATAATGTAGATTTAGGAATATAGCCACACCACATCAAAAAGGCATTGGAAGCAATTAATTATTGTAATTTAACCTATTATTTGAACCATGTTTATTGCCAAAAGATTTGACTTATATATACGTCCTTATGATTTTAATTCATGAAATACTTATGCCATATTATGTTTTTAGAACCTTTGTTAAAGTTAAATTAAAACTAAAAATCCCTAACATTAGCTAAAAATATCCTAAAATAGCATTTTTACTAAAAATATTTTTTAAAATTACAATTAATATTAAAGGTAGAAAGATCTTTTTTTGTTTTTTTGAACCACCTTTACCTATCAATCTCTTGGTAAGAAGATTTTAGTTTCATTTAAGATGTTTCTATGGCATTTTCAAGTTACTCTTTTGAATTTTAAGCAATATTTTTCTTTGAAGTATGATTGTTTGCAAAAACAATTAGAAGTTCTATAAACAAGGTAAATTAATATATGAGAGTTTCTTTTTGTAGGTTCATAGTATTAATATTTTAAGAATGCAAATGTTAACCGGAATCATGTCAAACCTTTTCATACAACGATGTTAGCACATAATTCAATTGCACTATTTTTTTTTCAATATTTTTAAGTTTTTAAGGAATAAATACCATCACAATATATATATGCACACATACAGGTTTATCGTCATCACAATATGTGTGTGTGTGTATGCTAACATATACGTTTATATGTTAGCATGTACTTTTCCCACGTACGTTCTTCTTTTATTAAGTTTTAGTTGACATATATATAGATATATATAACATTGTGTGTGTTTGTGTGTTTCTATATAAAATTATAAATAAAATTTATAATTTGTTAATCCAAATTCTATGTTAGGATTCATTATACATATTAAAAAAGAAAAGTATCTTCATTTTTCATCATTGTATTCACATTTTTCATCTCTTTATGAATATTCTTAAAGTAAGTGTATTTTTATTTATTTTTTTGTTGAATATAAAATTTTAATTTCTGCAAAAATATCTTTAAACTATTATGGTTATGAATCAAAATAGTTTAAAAGAAAAGGTTTAAAATTTGTAATAAGCGCATATAAATTATATAATTTAAAGTTTTGAATCATGAATACTTTTCTTATAATTTAGATTAATATTTTTTATAGTTATAGTTCCTTTGTTAATTTTTTTAAAAAAATTGTAACACAATATTAGCCCATATTTGATTAAGTTATTGTTGCGTTTGAATAAAATATGGCAGAAGATTCATCCACAAATGACCTGTAAATGATAAAATAAGTAGCGATAATAATCTAAGATCCGATATAATTATGATTAGAAAAATTATTTTTGAATAGACAAATATGTTATGAATTAATCAATCTTCATATTATATTATCCATTTTGTTATGTAATTACATAGAATATGGTCACGATAAAATTTTATAAAATAAAAATTATCTATCCATTAATAATGGGACAAGCCACTATATAAAATAATTGAGCATTTTCATGATTTGATCCCGTTCATAGAAATAAATAAATTGTTATAATGTATAAAATATAGTGGTTGACGATGCAAGTTGCCCAAGATTTGTTAAAGTTATTCACTATGTGTTCAATATGTCAATTATTTTATATGTAACGTAGAAAAATTCACCGTTTGTGTGTAATAGTTGAGAGATGGTGTATTTCAAATTTCAATCTATATGAACTCGAAGATATTGTGTAAATTTATTTTAAAGTAGAGCAAAAACAAACGAACCGAAAATAATATGAGAAATTTTGTTGTTACTCATGCCTCAAACTTTTTACTCTTATTCGTTAACGTGTTTTGTTCTCAAGAAGTATGTAAACAAGATTTTGAATGATAAATATTGAAATCTAAGTTTTAATCAAATGAGAAAGTTATTAAAATAAGTTTATGGTTTGAGGTACGTGTTACGATTATTATTATTATATAATTTAATATTTATTTTTTTGTATTACATGTGTTGATACTATCTATTTTGGTATGAAAGATTCAATTAAAAAATTCAAGAGAAAAATTGATGAATATCGTTAAAGAAAAATTGGTAAGATTTACTGAATTTATTACTCAAATATTTTATATTTGAGAGATAATCTATATAATTAAATCATCTATATGTCCATTGTTCAACAATTTTAATGCAATTTTACAAAAGCATTAAAATAAATAGTAATTGATTAGTATAAATAAATGTGAAATATCCACATTAACAAATTCAAAGCATATAATAAGATAAGTTTTCTTCTTGTTTCTCAAAAATTTTACATTTTATATGTTAGATTATCAACATTAAATAATTTTTTATTCTAAATATTACAATTTCAAATATATATGTTTTTTCGTGCGAGCAAATATGAAGTTGTAAAAAATTGTGCAACTCCTATCATATTAGATCGGATAAAAATAAGTCATATTTATATGAAATATTCTTATTTTTCCTTATTTCAATAATTAAATTGTGTTCAATAATATTTTTGTTAATTATTTTGTATTTGTAATATTTGTGGAAGAATTTCATTATCTATATTATATCTTAAATTAAATATACTTTTTTTTTTAATTTGCAATCACCATCATGTGCAACGCACGGGTTAAACAACTAGTTATAACATTATCATATTCAATCTAAACATGGTGATGTCAAAAGGTGTAATTGTGACATTATCATATTCAATCCAATGGTGTAGATACTAATTAAATATATACTCAATTGGATAAAATCTAACTTTCCCCGGGACACTCCAAAAAATATGGTGTGGTTGTTATTTATAAAACTTACCAAGTTAGTTGCACTTTTAGATGAAATTTATTAATGTGCTAAAAAATAGATATAATAACGCATGACAAATTTGAGCCCTACAGCTAAGATTAGTTAGTACAAAACTACCTAGTTTTTAGAAGCCCCCGACTTTTTACGTCATGTATGTTTTTTTTTTTTTTTTTTGAATAAATAATGGCATGCATTGTTATAACAGTATGTAAGGAGTTCTCGAATTGCCTAATAAATGGTGGGGGGGGGGGGGGTGTGGAACACACAATAAGAAAAAAGGAATCCACGTATATCAATTAAAATTAAAAAAGGTCATTGGGTTCAAAGCCGAGTGGTTGGAATTCGAAAATAGTATCAAAAATAAGGTCATATATTCAAATCCTCTTGTCCTCTATCCTTCTCCCTTTCAGTGAATGTGTGTGTGTGTGAGGGTGTTTTCTAGTTGACATTTATAGGGTGTCCCGAAATAATTGTAATAAAAAAAATTAAAATTAAAAAAGAGAAATTGTAATTATTACTAAACAAAATGACCTAATTTGTTACATATAATGTGATATTTTTAAAAACTATTACAATTATGTACATATTGTGGTGCTGCGTAACAGTGCCTTAATAAATTATACCAACTTTGAACTACAATGTATTTATTGTGATACTATAAAGTGTCAAAATATACTATCATGGCACTCAAATACATGACACTTTAGCTAACATCGTCAAATCAAATTGGCTTTTAGTGACACTAGCAAAAGCGTCATGTATTTGAGTATTACGATAATGTACATATTTTGACACTTTATAGTGTCATGATAAAATATTATAATTCAAATTTATGATATCTTATTAAGGCAATTTTTATGAGTTGTCACAATAGGCACACAAATATGGCATCACCATATTATATGTGTCAAATTAAGTTATTATTTAATAGTGAATTTTTTTTTCTCTTATCATTTTATTTCCTTTTTTTGTTTTTTTAAGTTTCAACCATTTATCAATACATGTGAATTGTGTTTGGTGGCCTTGAGGCCCTGGATAGCAAAACCATAGGATATGTAGTAAAAAACATACCCTTTCTACAAGCATCCAATTCATTTGTGGAGAACGGCTTCTTCAGTTCAAATCTCTTCCATCGGATACTGATGATGTCTCTTCTTGCAATGTTTCTCCTGTGGCTCTCGCTTTGCAACAAATTTTGTCGATTTACACTATCCTTGGAGATCAGTTGGTCCCTGACTCTATTCCAAGAACTAGTTTTGGACATTTTAAGAAACAAAATTGGCAAGCTTTTCCATTGTCAACTTTGGTAAACGAACACACAAATGGACGGTTCACATAGTTTATTGATTCAGTCGAAAAATATAGCATACTGTACTATCAATGTACATGTACGCACATGTATCTCGCTATATATTGACAATTATTATTAGGGTTGTAAATGAAAAATCGAAAATTCATTTACCGTTCGCATCTGTATTCGCTTATAGGATATATTATCTATATCTGTGTAAATTGGATATTATACGTATCCGATTACAAGTATCCGAATAATAAACGGATATGGATATGGTAATTGCATATCTATTCCGAATGTGTATTTGACGGATATATTCGTTTAATTATATCCGTTATCGTCATCCGATAAATAATATTAGAAAAATTATTATTATTATTATTATTATTATTATTATTATTATTATTATTATTAGTAGTAGTAGTAGTAGTAGTAGTAGTAGTAGTAGTAGTAATAGCAGCAGCAACAGTAATAGTAGTAGTAGTAGTAGTAGCAGCAGCAGCAGCAACAGTAGTAGTAGTAGTAATAGCAGCAACGGTAGTAGTAGTAATAGCAGTAGCAGTAGTAATAGTAGTAGTAATAATAGTAGTGTGTGTATCTATACATTCTAGTGTCTTCTTATATATACAACAAAATAAAAATATAAGCAAATTATTTACTTTACTTATATTAATGAGCATATACTATACTTATATATATAAAAAAAAAATTCAATTAGGTAAGTTATACAAATTTTATTTGATTTTTTTTTATTTATATAAACAGATTTGGATATTCAGATAAATGGATTGGGATGTTCAATCGGATATTTGGATAATTGGAAGCGAAAACGTATATATGGGTATCCAAATATCCATAATTTTGTTATATTTTTAGAAATGCTAAATGGATTCAGATATATCCGAATTCACAAAATATCTGTCGAATTCGAATTCGAATTTGAATATGAGGTTTGATTGTCACGACCCGAAAAAATACCCTTCTTTTTTATTAACAATAAAATAGTCTTTCCAAAAATAAGAGTACATAATTTTCATAAAATAGTACCTTTTAGTACTATTACAAAAATAACAAAAGTTAATATAACGCAATAAGTTGCAGCTTTAACATACTAAAAGCGTGAAATACCCTTTTACACAAGAAAAACATTCTGAGTAAATAATAGTTTTACAAAAAGTTTAGTACAGCTTAGAAAAATCATAAATAAGTAACTCTATCAAATTAAAAGTTTCGTAATGCCCGGAGGTGCCTTCCTTTTGGTGGACTATAGCATTTTTTTTTTATAAAAAAAAATATTCATAACACACGTCAACACGACGGTTGAGTGGGGTGTTTTAGGCGGTATTTGTGTATTGTGTGTGTGTGATAAAATATGAGCAACCCCTTCCTCCTATTTATAGTGTTGTGATCAAGACACAAAAATTATTATACAATAAGGTCATTTTCCATAATTAATGCATGATCTAACTAGAATATTTTCATTGAATGCAATCGTCTTATTCACTAACCTAATGGTGTTGAAGTGTTGGCCTAAAATGTTGATTCAAACCCTACACTTATAAGAATGCTCTAAGTATAAGATTTGTTAGATTCACCAACTAAATGTTGGAAGATATTTTAATAAAATATTAACACAAAATCAAATAAAATCAAATAAAATTTGATTTTTATTGTCCTAATCTTATAAAATCTGAAATCATATCTTTATTTAATTAAAAATTCGAATTTGTATTTATTTATTTTTGCAAAAACCAAAAATTAGGGTTTTAGGGCAAAAAAAATCCGAAAATTCATAATTAATTTAGAAAAATTCCAAAATTATGATATTTAATCTTTATAAATCTGAAATTATATGTATATTTCCCATAAATTATAAATTTAATATATAACTTTTCAAAAATTGCAATTTAAGACATAGAATTTCTAAAATTGGGTTAGAATGTCAAATTCCTCTAAAATTTGGAAAATTATGTAATTTGTTCAAAATTGTATCGTCTCCATGCATAAAAGTCTAGAATACTTATTTATACTATTTTTGAAAACTCATAAGTAATTAATAGACGAATTTTCCAAGAATGATAATCAAAATTCAAAAATTATTATTTTACCGTTCACATTGTAAATTATTCTCAAAATCAGATTAAAATTTGAAAACAACAAGTAATAAAGATATTTTCAAGAAGCATAAGGTTTATATCAATTATTCTCGTCACATTGAATATCTGTTGGATTCGGATATAAATACGGATATCGAAAAATTTAATCGAATACAAATTCGAATACTGCCTATCCACTCCGTACAATATCCATTTACATCCCTAGTTATTATTCCCAAGTAGAATTGTAGGATGAAATAACTTATGAATATTTTTTATATTTTGTATCTGTCTAGTGCTAGTCATTTCAATAATTTGCCAACCTTCATGATTGTTTGAGTTTTGGGGTTTATTTAGGTATATATATATATATATATAGATAGATTTGCAAATATTAAATTTGATAGTAAAATAGAGATTTAGTTTTGGCCTTTCCGAATGATGATTGTTGGAAGACAAGAAAAAAGGTATTAATTATGCTTTTATTTATAAATATGGATTGAGAAATGAAATGACATGCAGGCCAAAATAATTGGAGGAGAATAGGCCACATATTTAGAATTTCAAGATCCAACAATGCGATTAAATTAGTGGACAACCTTGACTAATGATTTTTCTAATTTTGTGGCTAATTTTGGTTACCGGCAATATTAATCGTCTAATATCTAAAATTTAAATTATTCACTATTAAAGAAATTTTTTTTCAGTCCATTAGTTATGGTTTATCGATTTTTTTAGTCAATAATTAAAGTCCTAAAGATTTCTTTCACAAAGCATTAATTATTTTAACACCTTTTCTTAATGCTTTGTACCTTTAACTCAGATTATTTTGCCCTAGTACTTGAACTTTGCTCTCGGTAAGGGTTTAACAAAGATATTTAGAAGTTGTTGTTTAGTCTTGCAATGCTTTAGCTGAATTTGTCCATTAGTTTATTTCTCTCTGAGAAAATGATACCAAATGTCAATGTGTTCTATCTGACTACGAGGGAAATGTTTTTCGCTATTGTTATAGTCATGGTTCGCCGTCGCGCAGCGAAATCGGCCGGAACGGCAGTTGCCGCTCCATCACGACAAAGTGGAACCGTCGCAGGTACGTGTCGGAGACCAGAACGGAGGAGGATATCGACGATCTACAGGAGAATCAAAAAGCCAGGCCGGCGTTGTTGCTTACGGTCGAAGGAGACGGTGGCTACGAGGCCCGCCACCACCGAGCACGGACGCTGTGCGCTGCTGAATCTGGGTGGGTTCATTTTTCAGATCTGGAGATTTTATTGAAAAAGAAAAACTGAAGAAGATGATTGGGTGGGTTTTTTAGAGAAAGAGAGAGAAGAGCGTGAGATACGAGAGAGAGACAGAGATTAGTAGCGAAAGAATTTATTTTTGCGGTTTTTCCAGATTAGTAGTGAGAGAATATATTTTTGTCAGATTTTTTTATTTTGTGGGAGTGAACTTTTGATATTTTTTATTTGTTATTTTTGGTAATACTTTTAATAATTTTTATACACACAATCTTTGGTTAGATCTTTTGTGAAAATATTGAAGATTTTGAACAAGCTCGTCACTCAACGTGGTACTGATCACATATGTCACGTTTGTAATGAAATTATTTTTTATTAAATAAAAATCAAGCTGCTAAAGTATTTCGGACATTAATTATTTGTAGTATAGTGTGTTTTTTAGTTACTATATTGTGTAACATAAAAAATTATGTATTATTTAGAATTTTAGAAGTAATTATATGTTTTAATCATAATTTTGAATAGTTTTTAAAAATTTCATTTAAAAAATCCCGTTCCGACCGTGACCGTTTCATGACGTGGCATCGGAACTGAAATGGTAGTCTTCGTTCCGTTCCCCGCAACTGTTCCGGCTAACCATAGTTATAGTAGATTTGCTATCATAGTAAATTATCGTTGCTTCTTGTTGTTTCTCGCTCATATATTCAAAAAAATTTCTTAGCAAAACATCTTGGTATGTTGAACTTGCTGCTATTTATTTTGTTTCCGCTAAAAATTGAGCTGCCATAAATTGTTTCTTTAATACCCATGATAATATTTCAGATCCAAGTGTAAAAACATATCCTGATGTGCTTTTTTGTCGTCAACGGATTCAGCCTTTCAATTCCAACATGCACTTTCATCTAACTCCACATCTGGACTTATAATTAACTTTTTAGATTTTAAATTGAAATTTCTATATCCTTCAGATTGAGAATTATATCCAAGAAAAATTCCTAGTTCACTTTTTTCGTCAAGTTTATGCCTTTTTTTTTCCTTTTCTTTTTGAATATGAACATAACGAATATATCCACATAACTATAGGTGTTTGGTTATTGGCTTTCTTCCACTCTAGGCCTCGACTAAAGTTATGCCTTTTACAACTTTAGTTGAACACCTATTAAGTAAATAAACTGCAATATATACTAATTATGTCAAAAATATTTTAGGCAACCCCTTTTCTTTTAACATGGTTCTAGTCGTTTCCACGATCATTCTATTTTTTCTTTCATATATATATACTCTATTTTGTTCTGGAGTATACCCAACAATAAGTAAGTTGATGATGTATGCTTTCTTTTTCACAAAATTTATGAAATTGTTTAGAGGTATATTCTTTTCCTTTGTTCACTACAAGAAAATACTCATTTTCTAGCAAAAAAATCCGGCAGAATGCCAGCGGAAATAATCCGCCGGAATTTTTCCCCCGTAAAATTCAAAAAAAAAAAAAAGAAATTAAAAAATTCGGGGGAATAAATTCAAAAATAAACAATAATAAAAATTCGGGGGAATTCCCCGAAAAATTCCAAAAAAAAATTAAAAAATATCCGGGCGAATTTCAGCAGAATTTTTCCCCCGGAAAATTCCAAAACAAAAATTTTAAAAAAAAATCGGGGGAATTTCGACGAAATTTTTCCTCGGAAAATTAAAAAAAAAGTTAAAAAAAAAACCGATGGAATTCCAGCGAAAAGTTCTTAATTTTAATCTACAAAATTTTAAAACAAGTTTGAACATAGCCTAATGGTTCAGTTATAACTCTCCATCTTTAAGGTCCAATGTTCAAACCCTCTTAGATGCAAAAGAAATTTTGTTTTTTTTAATATAAAAATCCGGGGAAATATTCCGGTAGAACTCCGGACTGGTTTTTTTTTTCCCTAAAATTCGGTTTAATTAAATATTAATTTTTGATTGCAAAATGTTTAAACAAAATTAAGCATAGTCTAATTGTAGGGCTACAACTCTTCTATTCCAAAGGTCAAAGGTTCAAATCCATTTGGATGCAAAAATAATTTTAATTTTTTAAAATTCTTTTTTTGCAAAATTGTATGTTTAAGTACATATCCATATTAACTATTATTATTTATAATATGTCTTAATTATTTATAATATATTTATTGATTATATGGTACAATATAAATACATTGAAAATCTTTTAGTTTTTTTTAAAGGAAATAAAATTACCAATTTTATGTAGTATATAAAAGAAGATAATAATAATAATAATAATAATAATAATAATAATAATAATAATAATAATTTCAAAAAAAATCAATAAATATACTTGGAGGTAGTTTAGTGGCAAATTATTACATTTCCATCCAAGAGGTCCCCAATTCAATATATCATCAAAATAAATTGCAATGTATGTCGTTATAACAAATTTGTACCGAAAAAATTCATTAGTTTTAATTAATTGAATATTGAAATTTGTGTATACAATTTAGTCATGTTTTTATACATAATCTACTTATTTACAAAAGATATACACACACACACACACAAATATACATAGGTATCGTATTTTTTTTTATTAATAACACCTAATGTTCACATAAGTTTATTTACTTATTATGTTTATAACTTTGTAAGTTATAAAGATAAGATATCCATTAAAATATCTATGTGTTTTATTTGAATCAATAATTTGTTATTTATCATTCGCATAATATGAACTGTTTATTTTCATTTCTATATATCTTATAATGTATGAAATGTAATGCATGTGATTATTAAAAATTAATATAATCTTTTAAAACTATTAACAACAATTGAATTTTACAAAATTATATCAAAAATATCAATTAATTTAAAAATGAAATATTATTAAAAGCACGCAAAAGTTTTATTATACATAAAGTTATTTGTTTCAAACATCATTTATTGAATATAATTAATATATACAACTAAATTACAAATAATTGGATATATAAACAGATGTGCATTCGAAGCGTATATTAAACGGACACGAATAAGAATATATATAAGTTAACAAATAAGAATATGTAATAAATATAAATAATATTTTACAAATAATATTTTAAAAAGATTAAAACAAGTTAACAAAACAAAAATATGTGACAAGTATAAAACAAAATAATATATTAATAAATTAAAATAAGAATAATCAAATAAATACGTAATAAGTATAAAAACAAATAAAACACAACACAATTTCTTGCAATAGCTTAGTGGTTGAAAGCTTGACAAACAAGCTTGAGGTCACGACTTCAAATCCCCTCAATTACAAAAATTTGTATATTTTGGGGATATTATTCCAACGGTAATGGCGGCGGCGGTGGATGCCCTGCTGGCGGCGACGGTGGCTGTCCGGCGGAAATTTTCGCCGGCAGCAACGGCAGCAGTGGTGGAGACAGGCGCGGCGGGCGGCCGGCAGATATGATGGCGGTGGGCATCGGCGGGAGTTGCTAGCGGTTCAGTAGAAATTTCCGCTGAATTCCCGCCAGTGGTCGGTCCAACGGAATATTCGGTTGGATTTCCTCTAGATGGCTGGTCCAGCGGAATATTCCGGTGGAAGATTTCCGCCGGATTCCCTCCGGTGGTCAAGTCCGACGGAATATTCCGCCGAATTGCAGGTCCTAGTGAAAATTTCCGCCGGAAAATGGCAATCCAGCGCTGTTTTTTCCGGCGGATACATTTCCGCCGGATTTCCTCCGGCTTTCTGCCGGAATCTGCATTTTCCGGCGGAAATTCCGCAGGATTTTTCTGTCAAAAAATGTGTGTTTTCCTATAGTGGTTTCTTCTTAAAATTTTAATTTTGCCACCACTTTATTTTTCAACAAAATTTTTGAATTTCTTAAATATATTAAATACTTTATATTTTTTGTGCATAAAATAGACCAATGTCATTCTAAAATAATCATCAATACAGAAAATGAAATACATGTGTCCTCAATATGATCTTTAGTTGAGGCCTCATGTTCTTTAGGTCCTCATATCTTTAGTCCACATGGTTCTTCAGAAATTAGTGTGCACGAGCTCCAACATTGCTTTTGCTATCGAGGAATTTCTAGAGCAAAAGATTTTTGATATTGGATTTCTTGTAAATAGGCTTCACAAATGTCTTCTTTTACTTGAATGACATGCAAAATTTTCATCATCTTGTGTTGGTAAAGAATTTTATTCATTGAAGATGAAAGTGTCCAAGACTTCGATGTCAAAGCCATGATTGATCTTATTGAGTCGTCATGGCTTTATCATGTGAATATTTCCATGTGAAAGGAAAACTCTTTTGATTTTACATTTTGATTTTGGCAATGATATATATATATATATATATATATATTCAGTCATATATACTACAAAAATCTCTTTCAAAGTGAATAGAATAATATTTCTCCATCATTGGGCCAACGCTAGTAACTTTATTTCTAGACTCAGTATTGATAAAGCATCTTTGATGAATTTAGTTCTTTCTATGTGTTGACTGCAATAGTGCCTTTGCGTTCTACATGAACAAGTTTACTACTGCAATTTTGATTTGTGATTTTTTATTTTTATCTACTTTCGTAAATACTTTTTCATTGCAAGTCATATGATTATTGCAACCATTGTCTATGAACCGATTTGTTTTTTTTTTCGGTTGATTAACTGAGATTCATAGAACATATTATTTGAATTTTGTTAAAATAATTTGTATGATGTTATTCTCTTACCTTGCAATTTTAATTTTCATGTCGAAATCTTTGACATTTTTGATATTGGGGTTTCCTCTTAAAATGACAATCTTTTTTAGTATGATAAATTCTTTTGCAGTACCAGCAGGCGAATATTTTTCTATTTTATTTTTTTGATAATCTCCGCCATTTTCTTTTTTTCTAACAATTTTTTCTGGTTCTACAATTTTAATTTTCTTGTCATAATTTTTGGATTTTTGAAATTGAAAATTTAATATAGCGTGGAAGGCATTTTCCAATGAATTTTCTTCAAGCTAACTCAATCTTTTTTCATATGCTTGAAGAGAGCCCACTCATTATGTTAATGATAGTTAATTTTTCAAGATCTTTAGTTTTCTCAATAGTTGTAACTATTGGGTCATATTTTTTGGTGATGCTGAAAAATATTTTTTCGAGGACTTTTTTTATTCGAAATATCTTTATCATAAGCTCTCAATTGATTAAATATTTTGGTTGCTCTAGCATCTTATTTGTCGATTGTCTCAGAATCCTTCATTTTAATATTTTGCAAAATCTCATTTTGAAGTTTAATTGAACGTATCTCCAGATTTCCTTCAAACTCCTCCTTAAAAGTACCACAAGTTTCTTAAGAACTTCTAGCTCCTATGATTCTTTGAAATATTTGATCCGCCAATCATAGAGTGCCGTATAATTTTTTTCTTCTTTTGCTCATTTAACAATTTTTGATCGGCCTCTAATGTGACGGCCCGAAACCATTGGCTAGTTATGGAAATATGCTATGAATACTTTTATTATAGAAAGTAAATTTTTATTTTTTTCTAAAAGTCTTTTGTTACATAGCAAAACACCAAGTACATAATAAGAGTCCTAAATACATGATATAATTACAAAGACTCGTCTATGACTTCTCCTAGCCAAAAGCTTCAAATCATCCCTCGCTATCCTCCTCCTTGATACATTCGTTCTCATGTCGGGCTAAAACATTAAATATTAACAACGTCAACAATCACGTTGAGTAACAATTTCACTTAACACATAAGGTGCGCGTGTGTGACTTGGGCATGCATATGTTCACATACTTGCATCAATATAAACCATATAAAATTTCAGATTCATAAGAATCATAAATTGCACACTTTTCTACCGTTTTCCACCTCGACGGGCGGCTACCTTATCTCGCCGTGCCGTAATTCAATTCCAACCAATACTCCCACCCAACCAAACACTCCAGTGGTCATATCCCGGGCATATGCCGAATTTCCTACGACCCACTTCAGTACATGGAACACTCCGTCCATGCAAGGTGGGATTAGGCAACGATGGATGGCGAGAACATTTAAGACCGGCAAGCCCGTTGCCGCCCGACCGAACTCAGCCCCATCCACCCCTATCACTTTTTAGGCCCATATACACACAATTTCCAGTATAATCAGTATAATTCCCAGCACAATACACACTGATTTTCAGCACGTTGCACAAAATTTCAGCATAGAACATAATTTTCAGCTTGCATGTTTCAGGTTGCGAATATAATTTTCAGTTTGCGAAACACTCGAATTTCAGCTTAAAACATACTGAAATTACACACTGTAATTTCCAGCCTTTCAAAAATAAATTTTCAGTTTGTAAAATTCGAAATTCCAGCCTTGAAAAACAAGATTTTCAGCTGCTGGAACAATAATTCCAATTTTGAGGGCAGAATTTCCAGCTTTGAAAACAACTCTAATTTTCAGTTTTAAACACTGAATTTGCAACTTCTAACACATGAATAAAACCCTAAACACATATATAAACCCTAGACAAGCATAAATCCTAATTTTTCAGCACATAAATCGAGCAGAAATGCCCAAATTTCCAGCACAATTGTTCTTGAACATACAACATGCATTTAGCTAAATTGTCGTGAAATCCTTTCGGACTAAGATAGTAACCAACTTGTGGTTACATCCCATGTCCTAATAGGAGAATAATAAGTTAACACTATAAGAAAACTAGCTCATGTATTAAGAGAAATCACTACCTTGTATCAAATATGAAGTATTCACTTCTTTAAGGTATAATATCTATGAATTAAAGTAGAACCTTTACTTATGATATTAAGTAAGGTCCCTACTTTAATTAAATATTCTTCTACCTTTTTCAAGAGGCTTTTATGGGGTTATAAGTATGTAAAATGAAGGGTTTATGTATATATATATATGTGGGTAGAAGATTTACTATAAATGTGAAGTGTTTTGTGTGTTTAGGGTAAGGTGAGTGTGAGTGGGGTGTTTTAGGCGAGATTTTGTGTGTGTGGATGTGTTTGTGTGTGTTATGTGATGAAAAATGAAGTGATAAATCCCCAATTTATCCCCTATTTATAGTAGTTGTGCTTAAGAAATAAGATTATTAAATAATTAAGTCATTTTCTAATTATTGTTATCTTTCCACCTAAGGTTACAACTAAGGGTTATAATAAATGAAATCTTCCAACTCAATGCCCAACTCAATACCTAATTATAGCTTAAGTGTGAGTCTAAATGCACACTTCATAATCTAGTTTAATCTAAGCCTTACATGTATAAACATATCTAGAAGAATTCTTACATATGTGAATATTCATTTAATGCAAGGAGAATTGGGGAGCAAGTAATAATGTACACCATATATTTATATTATACATATATATACATAAAATTTCGTTCACCCCCTCCTCTTTTTATATTTTTAAGATATTTTTACACAAAATATAATTTTTTCAATGTTTATGATGAAAAATGCCTAAAGAAATGAAAATATAATCTTATACCTTTATGTATATGAATTTTCTTTAAAATATATACATATAAAGTGTAAGATATTTATATATATATAAATCATAGTCTTATGACCTAGTATTTAAAAATAATTTTCAAAATAATTATTATAGTGTGAAATGACACATTTTAGTGAAAATGGCAATATCAAGAAAAATAATATAACCCTTATTTATATAACTATATAAATTGGTGTATATGCATATATACATGTATATATGTGTGTGTGTTTGAATTTTATGCATTTTATAATTACTAAATGAAGTAGAAAATAATTCCAATAATTATGCGTTTTGTAAATAAAAATAGGTATATATTGCAATAGAAATTAATCATATAACATTTAAATAATACATATTTAAGCATCAATTAGTATATATATATATATATATCTACATCATCTAAAATACAAAAATGACCTAGGATATATACATATTTTTGAAAATATACAAATTTATTTATATATACTTCAACATATAAAAATACTATGACTTTATTACAAATAATTCCTATCATTATAATTTTGAAAAATGTATGTATAAAATTATATATGTATATATTGATTTATATGAATATACGGAATCAAATGGGTGGTATGCAAACATAATAGTTATTGCACATTTCCCATATAAGATAATAAAATATTAATTTAATCACATAGTTCACATATAAACTAATAATCACATAAAAACTAAATAATTTAATCATATGATTAACTTTTAAAATACCTAGAAATACCGGGTCATTACATCTAATGTAGCATTATCTAGGATAAAACACCTTTCTCAATGATATTTCATAAATTTTGGGACAAAAAATTTGTCCTCATATTTAGTGTGCTTAGTAATCATAATTTTAGCCATTAAGAATTGGCAGAGGGTTATTATTGCTAGAAAATGCGGTTATCATAGCAGAAACAATTTTTTCAATTGCCCAATTATATGAAATAACTAGACTTTGATACCAAATATTGGAATTTATGGTTTATTTAGTAAAAGTAAAAAAAAATGCAAATATTGTTGGGTTGAGAAATGAAATGATATATATGTAGGCCAATATGTACACTTGAAGGAGAGTAGAGTAGAAATCGTAATATTTCTTCACAGACTAACTACATACATAGGACACATATTTATAATTGCAAGATCCGACAATGTCATTCAAATTAGTGAACAACCTTGTGTAATATTTTTTCTAATTTTGTGGCTAATTTATCCTACCGACAATATTAGTCCGTTTAATATCTGAAATCTATATTAATCACTATTAAATAATCTTAGATTTTTCCTTGAGTTCGTTAACTATGGTTTAGAGATCTTTTTAGCCAATAATTAATGTAATAAAAATATTTTCATTGAGCATTAATTACTTTAACAATAATACCTGTCTTATGAGACATTTTCGCCACATCCGCGTTGCATGTTGCACAAACCTTTATCATGTGCCTAACTTTTAGCTATCAGACTTGTTTATAGAGTTTGGACCCATTCAATCACGCTCATAAACCTCTATCAAACACAAAGTGGTGTACATTAATAGTGCAATAAAAGATATTTCACCAAAAAAAAAAAATGTTTTAGAAGATTTGAATTATAGTAGATTGGAGGATTAATTGGGGGGCCACATATTCCAATCAATTTATTGAGGGGAGTGAAAGTCAAATGTCATTACCAGCACTGTTTGTTAATTAGGTAGGTTTAGTGTGCATACAATAAGCTAGCAAAATCCAAGATAGGCTTCTAGTCTCCAACTGGGCCAATGTCAAGCGAGGGGAGAGAGGGAGAGAAGATATAAAGCTGGGGTTGGGGGCCGGGGGGGGGGGGGGGGGGGGGGGGGGGGGGGGGGCGGGTGTTACGCTGGCTCTAAACATGAAAGATTGAGAAAAAAAATAAGAGCTGAGAGCTTACTCATATGATTAAAAGAAAGGGTAAGGAGGCTCCTTTGCGAGGGAATTATTGAAATGTTGTAGTTTTGAATGCTACTTTCCAAAACAGTGTACCTTTTCCAGATTTTTCTTTGGTAATGTAATTGGTGATTTGAAACTTTACATTTACCTTTATATTTGATTTTTATATTATTTTTTTCTTGTTTGTGATAATTGTCCTATAGTCCTCGTATTCTTAAAATCTCCTATTTAGATCCTTCAATTTTTAAATCAATTTTTAAACTAAGAAACTTTTAATGTTGCAAATTAGATCCTGCATTTTAGTCCATCTTTGTTTTAGAGAAATTTAATTGAATATAGTAAGACTAGATTTGAGCTGGAAGGTGATGCTCTTTATGTATAAACAATTAAAATTGAAATTAAAATTTTAAGTTGGTCTGGATGGGAAAAGTTTAAAAGAAAAGGATTTATAGACACTTACATATTCAATAAGAAGATATTAGCAACCATGATATGGCTTGAGTTTTAAAGTATAGAGTGATATAATTGGCAATATATATAGTTTGACTTGTGATATTCAAAATGATTTACAAAAGTAGGTAGAATCGAAAATGTTGATCTACCAAAAAAAAATAGAAGATAATGCAATATTTGATCAAAATATTCCTACATACGGAAAACAAAACATTGTTTCTGAGGAAAAAAAATAGAAGAAGAAGACTCACAGGAAGTTAAAGAAACTTTGTTCAAGGAGGCTAAAATATTTTAAAAGCATATCTTAACATTAGATATTTCAAAAGAAAAAAGACATGAATTTTAGTTTCTTAAGAAATTATTGAACATTGAAAACAAAGATATAAAAAGACAGAAAATATGGATGAAATATGTCTTATAAGAGCATTATTAAAATGTTTTTCAAGAATTTGAATATGTCTTAAGTACAAACACAAAATGATCAAAATTCAAAAACTAAGGTATTTTACCCAATAAACGTGGTGAATTGTAATTCTAATGTCAAAGATGATGATAAAGAATTATATAAGGTTTTCGATCCTAATCTATAAAACAAACATGCACTTGAAGAAGAATCTTTAAATACAGTAGAAATGAAGTTTACAGAGGAAACGCCTAGTACTTCTTCTAACAAAGAAGAATCATATAAAAATTGCATTGCCACTTATGAAACTTACTTAAATGTTAAGGATAGCCAACCAAAAAACTAGGAAAAATTCATAGATGAATTATCACAATCTTTAATATTTATGGCAAACAACTACTAATAATCTCAAATTGTACCACTGTAACATGTTGATACAATCATTGTCATATTTCAAGGCTATATATATTATTTTTCCTTAATATACTTAGGGATGGAGCCACAAACTTCATCCAAGTGACATGGGCGAAAGTTTTTCGAGATCATTAGTTATTAAAATATTTAAATATAAGGGTTATATATAATATTGACATATAAAATAAATTATTCATATAAAAATTTTATAAATATTTATAGTTTAGAGATCAATTATTCCAATCATATAATTTTATCTTATTTTAAATTTAATAAATGCTAAAAAATATTATTCATATAAAAATTTTATAAATATTTATAGTTTTATTTATCAATACAAAATTATGAAATTTATATTTTTTACTCTATACACTCATCAAAAGTGCCAACGTGACTAGTATAGTATAGATAGTATATATATGGTGTACACATCATTATCATATAAGTTACCTTTAACATGAACGCAAATATTTTTTATTTATTCCCATGAAAATAATAAAAAATAAACATAATAGTAATATAGCACAACGTGAATAAGCTGAAGGCTTCGGAGCTGGACTTATGGTCCCTTTGGTACCTTTATTGAAGATATTAGACAGCTTTGCAAGTATTTTAGGAGCATTTCTTTTAGCTTTATTTGATATTTGGGCAACAAAGTGGTTCATACCTCAACAAGAATAGAACCAGAAATTCTTGTTTGTGGAAGCAAAGTCAAATTTTTATAAAATATTAAATGATTTTTTTTTTGATTTGGGGGATTCAATATTTTTATAAATATGCATATAATTTTTACTCAATATAAACTTGAACGGGACGATCGCCCCCTCCAACCCTATGCCTTAGTTAGGAATGCGTCACCCTTTGAAGACGGTGACTCGAGTATTCGTGTACAAGCTTTACAATTATTGTTTTTGAATTTGATTGATTAATGATAATTGATACTTTAACTGAAAAAAAGTGGAAAAACAAAACAAAAATTGAAGTCTCGCACCATCATCACTCGATCAATTTATCAATACACGTGAGTTATGTTTGGTGGCCTTGATAGCAAAACCACAGGATATGTAGTAAAAAACGTACCCTTTCTACATGTATCCAATTCATTTGTGGAGAACAGCTTCTTCAATTCAAATCTCTGCCATCGGATGCTGATGATGTCTCTTCTTACAATGTTTCTCCTGTGGCTCTCACTTCTCAGCAAATTTTGTCGATTTACACTATCCTTGGAGATCAGCTGGTCCTGGACTCTATTCCAAGAGCTAGTTTTGTATATGTTCACACAAAATTTCGAGTCCGCAAATTATAAATTACAAGACAAGAAAAATATATGATAAATGTTTCTAATTTAAAGAAAAATAATATACTTTAGTGAAAAATAATCTCTGAAAAGATTAATCCCCTAAATGTTTTTTTTGGAATTTGACTTGATCTTCCAATAACACGACTCGTAGGTTTCGTGGCTTAATTACGAATCAAACGTTGAAAATTTCGATGAACACTGTGAAGGACGACGTGAACACAGTGGATTTGACTTGACTTTGACTTGGTAAAAAACACTAATTTGCCGGTTTAAGACCTCGATTACAGTCGGACACCTTATTTTGATGATTTCCATGAAAAACACCTCGAACGTTGTTTTAATCACCGTGGACTTGATTCAGGAGAAACACCAAAACGCGGGGCTAACACCTTGATCGCGGATTGAATGCTTTGATTTGATGACTTTCACGAAGAACAAAGAGAGTTTCGCATTTGATCTTTACGAATCTTCTTGAGCTTGTCTTTAGAGAATTTCAGGATCTTCTTAGCTTCTCTTGCTCTTGAAAACTTCTTGATTTTTTTTTTTTGAATCCTAAATGAACCCTATTTATATGTGTTTGTGTAAGGTCTTTGGATGGCTACTGACTTCTTCGGTATTTATCTCTTTAATATAATTATTTTTAAAGAGAAAAATATTATTCGTATGTTATAATTTGATTGGTCTACGCAACCAAATGCACTACTTGTCACCATTTGATTGGTTTTGAATTTTCGAGCTGTACGACTTGATTTGATTGGTCGTGACACTTCATACTGACACGTGACAACGCTTCATTCGTCGATAAATACCAATTAAAATTAACTATTTAATATTGAAAGTAAATTTAAGATATTTCAAATATAAATAAAAAATTTAATTAATATTTAATATTTTAATTTACATTTATTAATTTTTAATCTAATGAAATTTAATCGCGAATAGTACATATTAAGAAACAAAATTGACAAGCTTTTTCATCGTCAACTTCGGAAAACGAACACACAAATGGACGGTTCACATAGTTTATTGATTCAGTCGAAAAATATAGCATACTGTCTTATCAATATACATATACACACGTGTATCTCGCTACATATTGACAATTATCATTCCCGAGTATCAATTGTAGGATGAAAAAACTTACGAATATTTTGTATACTTTGTATCCGTCTAATGCTGCTCATTTCAAAAATTTTCCAACCTTCATGATGGTTTGAATTTGGGGTTTATTTAAGGAAAAAAAACAAATTATGGATTTGCAAATATTAAATTTTGTTAGGATAGCACCCGGATCTAGTAGTACATTTATTTTAAATAGACGATAATAATTTGATAATAAAACGAACGAAAATTAAAGCGATACAATATTTACGTGGTTCGACTAATAACAAGTCTACATCCACGGGCAAAAAGCGATTCCACTATAAGAGATTTACAGAGAGTTACAACAATTAGAGAAATAATTCTCTAATTAAACCCGAAACCCCAAGAGAACAAGCTCACAATTCTCTCATAAAGAATTTATCTCTCAAGTGTTTCCCGACTCTCTATTTTTCAAGCCTCTCAAATAGCCTTACTTGTCTTGAAGCTCTCTAACTTCTTCTCATTTTTCCATACCAAATGAATGACCAAGTTCATCTATTTATAGGCAAAAGGAGATGAGATAAGCATCATCCATTTCTAATGGATAAGCATCATCCATTTCTAACGGATAAGCATTATCCAATATTAATGGATAAGCATCATCCATTTCTAACGGATAAGCATTATCCATTTCTAATGGATAAACATTATCCAATGTTAAAGGATAAACATTATCCAATATTAATGGATAAACATCATCCAATCCTAATGGATAAACATTATCCAAATCAAGAAGACTTCAGTTTGAAATTTGCTTACTTGCATAAATCGAGGCCATCATTAAATTCAAGTCACAATAACAAATCTCCACCTTGACTTGAATTTTACCAAAATTTGAAACAATGGTTTCGCTCCACTTAGCCGGTTAGATCATCTGTCTGCAATACCAATCAAGTTCAAGCAACCTTTGGAAGATGCTTAGTCAGCATATCTGCGGGATTCTCATGAGTAGAAATCTTTTTCACTGAAATATCACCGTGCCCAATAAAATCACGAACAAAGTGAAACTTTAGGTCAATATGCTTAGTTCTTTCGTGAAACATTGATCTTTAGTCAAGTGAATGGCACTTTGACTATCACAGAAAATCACAGTCTCGACAGAGCAAGAACTAAGCTCTCCCAACAAGCTTCGTAGCCAAATTCCTTCTTTAATCACCTCAGTCACTGCAATATATTCAGCCTCTGTAGTGGATAATGCAATCACAGGTTGCAATGAAGCTTTCCAGTTTATTGCACTTCCCCCAAGAGTGAATACATATCCGGTCAATGATCTTCTTTTATCAAGATCACCAGCATAATCAGAGTCAACATAACCAACCAAACGACTATTACTCCGTCCAAACTCCAGACAAGCTTCAGAAGTTCCGCGCAAGTATCTCAAAATCCATTTCACTGCATTCCAGTGTGTTTTACCTGGATAAGACATATATCTACTGACCACACTAACAGCATGTGAAATATCTGGGCGTGTACAAACCATAGCATACATCATGCTACCAACTGCACTGGAGTAGGGAACTCGGGTCATGTACCTCTTTTCATCATCAGACTTTGGTGATAGAGCAGCCGACAATCTAAAGTGCGCAGCTAATGGAGTAGATACCGGTTTGGCATTTTTCATACCAAATCTTTCCAAAACTTTTTCAATATAACTCTTTTGAGTTAAATACAGCTTCCCACCTTGTCTATCTCTTTTGATTTCCATGCCAAGGATCTTCTTTGTCTTTTACAACAAAACCCTCCAGCTGTTGCATATAAATTTCTTCTTCTAGTTCACCATGCAAAAATGCAGTTTTAACATCAAGTTGTTCTAACTCCAAATCATGCATGGCAACTAGAGCAAGTAAGACACGAATAGAACTATGCTTTACAACAGGTGAGAAAATATCATTAAAATCAACACCTGGTACCTGACTGTAACCTTTGGCTACTAACCGTGCCTTGTACCTTGCCTTTTCTACTCCAGGAATTCCTTCCTTTCTTTTAAAGATCCATCTACACCCAACAATCCTTTGTTTGGCTGGCGGCTTCACAAGTACCCAAGTACCGTTCTTGTGAAGTGACTCAATTTCCTCTTGCATAGAAATCAACCATTTCGAGGAATCTTTTGAAGAAACTACTTCAGCATATGTAGTTGGCTCGTTGATAGAATCTATTTCTTCTCCAACAGACAAGGCATACGCGACATAATCAGTATATCGCTGCGGTGATCGTATTTCTCTTCTTGGTCTGTCTCTAGCAATACATCTTTCCTCCTGGGGAGATGTTTCTTTAATAGTATCAGGCTCCTCTTCTATCGAAGGTCCAGAGCCGATGGGACTTTCAAACATCATAGGTGGACTAGGAATTTCAAGCTCCACCTGCTTTGATGTACTCTTTGAGTTATCTGTATCAGAAGAAACTGTGGACTCCTTTTCGGGGTCAGTAGAGCAGACTCATCAAAAGTAACATCTCTGCTAATAACAAATTTAGGTGACTTAGGATCAAGATACCACAATCGATATCCTTTCACCCCAGAAGCATAACCAAGAAAAATACACTTTTTAGCTCTAGGCTCTAACTTTCCTTCATTAACATGCATGTAGGCAGGACATCCAAATATTCTCAGGTTTGAATAGTCAGGAGGTTTACTGGACCATACCTCTTTAGGAGTTTTAAACTCGATTGCTGTAGACGGTGAGCGGTTCACCAAAAAACAAGCTGTGGAGACTGCTTCAGCCCAAAACACTTTAGACAAGCCAGCATTTGAAAGCATACATCGAGCTCTTTCCAAAAGAGTTTTATTCATGCGCTCTGCTACGCTATTTTGTTGTGGAGTGTTAACTAGAGTGCGATGCCTGGCAATTCCTTCATGCGTTCGGAGTCTTTTGATTTGCCTTCGAGTTTGCTTCTCGATCAAAGCCTTCCACTTCTTGAAAGTATCAAGCACATCATTTTTGTGCTTTAGAAAATAGACCCAAACCTTTCTTGAAAAATCGTCAATAAAGGTTAATAGATATCGAGCTCCTCCTTTTGATGGAACTTGTGATGGTCCCCAAAGATCAGAGTGAATATAATCCAAAGAACCTTTAGTTCTATGAATTCTAGTGCCAAAGCTGAGTCGCTTCTGCTTTCCGAACACACAATGTTCACAGAAATCCATTTTTCCTGTGCTCTGGCCACAAAGAAGACCTCTTTTACTCAACAAAGTCAGACCTTTTTCACTCATATGCCATAATTTTGTAATATCAGCATCTGACATAGATGATGAGACTGCTGCAGAGCCTATAACAGTAGCGCCTTGTAACACGTACAAGCTACCTGCTTTTCTAGCTTTCATGACAACCAATGCGCCTTTGCTTACTTTTAATACTCCACCTTCAGCTGAAAACTTGCACCCATTGGCATCCAGGGTGCCTAATGAGATGAGATTTTTCTTGAGATCTGGAACATGTCTGACATCGGTCAATGTTCTGACAATCCCATCGTGCATTCGGATCTGGATCGTTCCAATACCAATAGTTTTGCATGGGGCATTATTCCCCATCAAAACTACTCCTCCGTCAATACTCATATGTAGAAAATCAGTCCCGATTAGGACACATATGATAAGAACAACCCGTATCAATAATCCATTCATTGTTGAATTTGTCCTGCTTCTCTGCCACAAGACGCACATCAACACCACCTCCTTCTTCAGCAATACTCGCGTTGCCAGAATCTTCATTCTTTTCCTGTGGAGCGTTTCTCTTCTTTTGCAACTTATCACAATTATTGCGAACGTGCCCTGGTTCTTTACAGTGCCAACACACAACACCTTTACTTCTAGATTTTGGTCTGCTTTTATTAACTCCTCTTTGTTTGAACCTCCCTCTTGCATATGGACCCTGTGCCTGACTATCACTAGTTTGACCAGTGATATCATGATCAATCTTTTCGTTGGTCTCCAAAGCAGATTTAACATCTTTTAGAGAAATAGTATCTTTTCCATACAACATGGTTTCTCTAAAATGTCTAAAATGTCTATACTTCCATACAACATGTCTTTTCGTTGTCTTTTCGGCAATCACCTCGCGCAAAACTTCATTTGACAAAGACAACTGAACAGCCGAGCGGGCTTTCTCATCCATCTCCTCCCATTTGTGATCTAACATGGCCTCTGATTTTACACCGGTTAAAGCCTTCTTAACTCCGTTCTGTACGAGGACGGCACGCATCCTCACTTGCCATAAAGTGAAGTTGATCTTTCGATCAAACTTCTCGACATCAAATTTTATCGTTGACATCCACACTAGATAGGAAATACCAAAACAAATGTACTAACAACCAGGGCTCTGATACCAGTTTGTTAGGATAGCACCCGGATCTAGTAGTATATTTATTTTAAATAGGCGATAATAATTTGATAATAAAACGAACAAAAATTAAAGCGACACAATATTTACGTGGTTCGATTAATAACAAGCCTACATCCACGGGCAAAAAGCGATTCCACTATAAGAGATTTATAGAGAGTTACAACAATTAGAGAAACAATTCTCTAATTAAACCCGAAACCCCAAGAGAACAAGCTCACAATTCTCTCATAAAGAATTTATCTCTCAAGTGTTTCCCGACTCTCTATTTTTCAAGCCTCTCAAATAGCCTTACTTGTCTTGAAGCTCTCTAACTTCTTCTTATTTTTTCATACCAAATGAATGACCAAGTTCATCTATTTATAGGCAAAAGGAGATGAGATAAGCATCATCCATTTCTAATGGATAAGTATTATTCAATATTAATGGATAAGCTTCATCCATTTCTAATAGATAAGCATTATCCATTTCTAATGGATAAATATTATCCAATATTAAAGGATAAACATCATTCAATCCTAATAGATAAATATTATCCAAATCAAAAAACCTTTAATTTAAAATTTATTTATTTATATAAATTGAGGCCATCATTCAATTCAAATCACAATAACAAATTTGATAGTTAAATAGAGATTTAGGTTTGGCCTTTTCCGGATGATGATTGTTGGAAGACAAGAAAAAAGATATTAATTATGCCTTGTTTTATATATATGGGTTGAGAAATGAAATGAAATGAAATGACATGATATGACATGCAGGTCAAAATAATAGGCCACGTCTTTATAATTGCAAGATCCGACAATGGGATTAAATTATTGGACAACCTTGACTAATGATTTTTCTACTTTTGTGGCTAATTTTGCTCACCGACAATATTAATCGTTTAATATCCCAAATTTAAACTATTCACTATTAAAAAATCTTAAATTTTTTTACTCCATTAGTTGTGGTTTAGTGATTTTTTTAGTCAATAGTCAATATACTAAAGGTTTCTTTCACAAAGTATTAATTATTTTAACACTTTTTCTTAGTGCTTTGTACGTTTAACTCAAATTATTTTGCATAAGTACTTGAACTCTTTTCTCGACAATGCTTTAGCAGAGATATTTGCAAGTTGCTCTTCAGTCTTGCAATGCTTTAGCTAAATTTCTCCATAAGCTTATTTTTCTATGAGAAACTGATATCGAATGCTAATGTGTTCTATTTGACTTTGAGGGATACATTTTTCGCTATTGTTATAGTAGACTTGCTTTCACAGTGAACTATCGTTGCTTCTTATTGTTTCTCATTCATACATTCAAATATTTTTCTTAGCCAAACAACTTGGTATGTTGAACTTGCTGTCATATATTTTGTTTCTGCTTAAGATCGAGCTACCGTAAATTGTTTCTTTAAGACCCATGCGAATATTTCAGATCCAAGTGTGAAAATATATCATGAAGTGCTTTTTTGTTGTCAACGGATTCAGCCCAATCGTTATTAGTATATCCAATCATATTTGAATTTTCAACGGTCTCGTACCATATATCAAAACTTTGGTGGTGGTGAACTTGATGGAGAATTTTGTATCGCTTATGCATCTTGTTGCGGTCTGCTTACTCTAAAAGTATTTTTTTTTGAATTTCTTTTTTTTTTTTTCCAATTCCAAGACGCATTTACATCTAACCCCACATCTTGACTTATAATTAATTTTTTAGATTTTAAATTGAAAATTCTATATTCTTTAAATTGAGAATTATATTAAAAAATAAATAAATTGAAAATTCTAGAGCCTTTAAATCTCGACTTATGTCTATTTTTTTTTCTTTGTTTAATATAAGCATAATGAATATATCCACATACTTAGAGGTGTTTGGTTGTTGGCTTTCTTCCACTCCAGACCCATGCAAAAGCTATGCCTTTACAGCTTTAATTGGACACCTATTAAGTAAATAAATTGCAGTATATACTACTTCTGCCAAAAATATTTTAGGCAACACTTTTTCTTCTAACATGGTTCTAGTCATTTCCATGACTGTTCTATTTTTTTCTTTCATATATATATATATATATATATATACACTCTATTATGTTTTGGAGTATATCAAACAATGAGTTAGTTGATGATGTACGCCTTCTTCTTCACAAAAAGTCAACTTCGATCGATTTTTTGGGTTGAAAATGACGATGATGCATTGATACCAAAACTAATAATTTTTTGATGTGCAATATGCTATTATTACTTTTCGAGGTTGTAAAGTGATTATTTAAGGTGTTTCCAACATGCAAAGTATAAACCACCGTAGATACTATATTTGACTGAGATATGTGAGTAACTTTGTATGAGATGTAAATCTCTATGAGATCTTTGTTAGAATTCCATTCTTTGAGTGCACATCTTGGATCTTTGTGAATGAATATTATAGTTCATACTTTAACCCTTCGTGTCTATGTTCCTATCCGAGTCTGCTACTTAATGTAAAAATATTAAGAGTTTGGGTCTAACTCAACCCTTAATATTTCAACATGGTATTAAAGCCAAACCAAGTAAGAGTTCATGTGTTCAAATCTCACCGCTATCCATTTATGAAAAAAAAAAAATTACGTGCAAGGTTTGATACAAAAAAAAGTATGTCTGCACGTGCGGGGGGCGTGTTGGAGAATATAAATAAATATATATAAGAATGTCCCCCTTTAACATCTTAAACTTTTAGATGAGGTGGTCATTCAACACTTAATTCATATTTTCACTAGAATATGAGTGTTATATATAAATCGAAACACTTGTATACACCTATAGAGAGTTGATTAGTTTTCGAACAGAAATTTTCTGTAGCTATGCACTTTGTAGAAGAGTCTCTATACTATCTCATTTTAAAAGCAATTTCGTCATTCCAACACACTAATTAGTAGGACAAATATTTTTTTAAGTCAAATTGGCAAAAGCCGGCAATTCAGTTATTCAAACATATTCACAGTGTGAAAAAAGTCCACAATATTTACAATATTAGGGATGGCAATGGGGTCCGGATCTGGCGGGTCCCCGAACCGAACCCCACCCGTTAGGGGCCACCCAGGGAATGGGTCTTGGGGCAGGTTGAGGGTCCAAAATTTTGGACCCTCCTGGGTTCGGGTAGGGTTTTGGGTCCACTTAAACCCGACTCGGACCTGATATGTGTATATATATATGTATATAATATTTATGATATATATATATAAATGAAATTTTAAAAAATAGGATATTTTTGTATTTGAGAGTGCATTATGCTCTTACAATAATCTTAGGATTCAAACTTCAAATTACTCAATAGTGTAATTTAAAGGTTATTTCTTCCCATCTATCTCTATATATGGCTTCCCAACTCTAATACTTTTCTTCTAATTGGCAACTTTATCACGTTACATGCAGTCCTATGTACTTGTATACTATTTTCTCCTTCATTTTTGATAATGGCAATTTATCATTATTGTGAATTTGGTTTTGTTTGGTCGATTTGTTCTTTTTCCTATTTTTCTTCGTGAATCATTATGTTCGTTTTATGTATTTGAATTGTCTCTTTCAACTAAATAAAACTTTTTATCAAAATAATATAGTTTTATATAATATTTATCATTCTATCCTAAGATGGAAAAAGGTAATTATTTTCTTGTACAATTTAAAATTTTTGTTTCAAAGAAATTTGGTAAAAAATAAAAATTTCAATTATTGGGATGGGATTGGTAGGTTGGGAATGGTTTAGGAACCCGGCGGGTGCGACGGGTCCAACCCACCGGGTTCAGGTCCAAAGAGGACCCGGGTCCCATCGGATCTGGGACGGGTCTCGGGTCCAGAAAATTTTCGTGGGTCGGGCCTCGAGTTCAGCCAACCCGTACCCAATCCGAATCGTTGCCATCCCTAGATATTATTGCCAAAGCTACCCTACCCTATTGTCGTCCTTTCCCTAAATTCTAAAGAGCTGTAGAATTTTTATTACTTCAGCAGTTATGATAATTTGATTTTTAGTCAATTGACGCCTTTAATATTGAAATAAAACCCTGATGTTCATTCAATTTTTATATCTTACACTTTAAAAGCTAATTACAATAAAGATAACTAAAAGTAAGTTTTTTTGACCGGAACTAAAAGTAAGTTAATGATGTCATTTACGTATTGGTCGAACATGACTATTATACTGTTCAAATACAAGAATTTTCCCAAAATTTTTAATCTGTAAATATTATAGAAAAACTCATCATTAAATATTTTGTCATTTCATGTGTTTTCTTTTTCTGTTGCATGTCCGGTGCGATAGGTCTTTTATGAATTCGATTCGAGCTCCATACATACATCAAATGATTTATATTGTGACACATTATTAATTTATTTAAAAATATCAACATAAGAAAGATTACACAATTTGAACAATTTAATTAATATGTGAAGTCAAAATATTGAATTTATATCAGAATTTTGTTAGAAAAATTGGTTATACAAGTTGGTAAGTGACCAACTTTGGCCAATGATTTGATGAAACTCCATTTGTTGTTTTGAAAAACAAGTTGATCATTCGTAATCTATGTCGCGAGTAAATACAAAAAATATATTTAATTACCCAAAATTAATTTAGGGTGAATGAGAAATTAAATGCACAAAATAGCTAGGCGAAAGCTAAAAATAAAGTATTAAGTTCTGGAATGTGGTTGTCCCATATTGAAAAAATAGTATAAGAATGTCTTATGTTTAAGTGACTACTTAGAAATAGGGTTAGACCCTTAGGGGTTCACAAATGTGTAATAGGGAGATGACCTACAGGTTAGTAGACTCAAACCAAACCCACATGCGCGTTGCCGCCATTCGGCACGGCCTGGTGAGGCAGGCCGGCATCCGGGAGCAGCCAACGGTCAGCCGCACCCAAACGGGTACGAATCGTACCTGAACCACCGCCAAACCAATTCGAACTTGACCGAACCAGCGCAAGCCCCAACAGTTGCACCCCTGCATTTGTCATTTGCATTCACTAAAATCCGAATTCATTTTCTCTCTTTCAATGTTTCACTTCCTATACATTAACGTGAGTTCTGAATACCTTTTGAGTCTACCATTTCTCGAAAATTGGAGTGTTCTCATTTTTCAAGAAGTTAGTCGTTGTATCTTGAGACACGTTTGCCAGTTCTATTAGCACTAGTACGGGATAATCTTGTCTTAAAAATAGAAAGTCCAACTCTCATCTCGACTAAACACCATAGCCGATATCATGCCCCGAAAAAGCCGGTACTGCAGACAAAAAACATTAAAACAAGAATATACTTTAGAATAAATAAAACCAAAAAACACATGGCCTAAATTCTTTGCGAGGTAATCAGGTTACAGACGCGCACTTACACCAATCAAATATTGGCAAATATCTTATAGACATCTATAGATATTTTCAGAGTTCAATGTCAAGTTGTCTTCAAAGACCTTCTATCACCATGTGCTATAACTATTCAATGATATTTTTTGTAACATTGCAGCACCTTCACCTTTCTTTTTCATTGCTGTTATTTGGAGAAAATATCTAAAATTGCAGAAAATATTATACATAGACGGTTGTAATTATTCCAAATCTCACATTTCCAAATTCCAAGAACTTCAAAAACAATAATCAAAATAAAATTTGAAAATCGAGTTCTGTCAAGACAAAATGCCACGATCATTGTCTGCTTTTCATGCTTTTTCTTTACACGTGAAAGGTATACGTGCACGTATCTAGTAATTTTATACCTATATATATATATATATATAAATATGTATTTACATAATAAAAATATCAGGAAAGCTAACTAATATATATAAGAATAAGTTTGAAAAAATTATTAGCTTTGTAAATCATAAGTGTCATAGGTTGTTAATATCTGGCTCAATTTATTTAATTGTACTGCTCTTAAGTCGCTCATCAATTGTACCACTTATCCATATCTATATTACTTGCAAAGTTATGAACCCTTTGATTTTTAAATTTGTTTGATTTTTCTTTTCCTCTCCTTTTGGAATATATATCCTCACCTAAATTTCTGAATGTAAGTAAAAATGGCCGAATTGTAAAAGAAAATTTTCTTAAATATCTAAATGCGGGCATTCTCAATATCTAATAGGAAAATTAATAAGGTCAATGGAATTAATTGGGAGTGAAATAAAGAAATATACGTTGTGAAAATAAATCATATGTAATTAATTTAATGTAGACTTATAAAAGATAAAGACAAAGTCATGTGAAATAAATAAATAAATGAGGTTAAGTGAATTATATAAGATAATACTAAGACACGATAGAACCGGGTGACGAGAAAATATATGAAGACTTTTGAGTTAAAATTTCTTTTTACTTTCTTAAGTAAAGATACTTTCTTATGCCTTTTGGGCTTGGAATTCGTTAAATTCATTTTTGTGTATGCAATTAAAGTATGAAACTATACTTACATTTGCATCCTTCAATTAAGAAGTATCCTCACTTAAATCATATTTCAAGCATAAGAAGCATGGTTATGTTAATAAAAATATCAGTAATAATGTGATTTAATATATGCAAATAACATATAAAGTTGTGTCAAAATGTAGGATCTTTTACTAGGATGTTTCACTGATTGAATAATTCGCCTGCTTTCATGCCCATTTTGGTCTGAGAATACTCACTAACAAAGCACCCTTGTGATCACAACTTATGTGGCACCCCTTCCGCTAGGATTTTCCTATACGGTTGGAGACCACCGACGATCGCACTGAGGACAAATTTTGAAATTCACACTCAGTGCAATGCCCAACTTAACAATACGCAGTGGAGGTTGAGTAAAAGATGTAACATGGATAATATATATAACTTGTTTAGTACAACCAAGTAGCGTAACCAAATACAACATCAAAATAGCCAACTAGTGGCATTAAGTACCAAACTACGGATTATATAGCAAAACAAAGTGAAACGAAGATTAATATAAACAACTGGAGGAGCGGTAACCATTTTATACATGCCCATTATTCTAATTCTGATGCAATGAAAAGAAAGAAACGAGAGGTTAAGTCCAAATGATTTAGTGTACCCACATACAGATATATATATATATATATATATGTTTGACTGAAAATGAGACTCAAAACGATTAAATCATAATAAAGTATACGTAGTGTGAAGTGTAACTTGATAATAATAACTGAAATGAGTAATACTAACAGTGAGCCCAAGATGGAGTCTCCAACCTTACGACTACCCAAAACAGATAAATCATAATAGAAACCCTTATGCCTCCCTTGTCGAGAAGCCACCTCGACACTAAACAAGACGAAGATGTATCACGCGTCCGTGCAATACATCGCTCCAATCCCTACTACAGTCATCCTTCGGCTGTACATAGAAATTGGTTTCACGGAATGGTATTATATAAAAGGTTCCATCGACGGTCCATTCTGCCCGATAAAATTCCTCTTATAAGTACTTGGGCCCAAACTTCCCAAGGGCGTCTCCAATGATAGACGGAAATATAACGGAATAGATATGGCTCACAACTTGTCAACAAAGCAATAACTTGTTTTTACACCTGAGATACATAGAAATATAATTAAAATATGATATCCCAAAGGTGTCAAAAAATATTTTGAGACAGATACAACTAGCAATATCAGAGAATGCAATATTTTTGGAAATAACTCGTCTTACATGTATGGAAAATATTTTCCAAAAGATTTGATAGCATAAATTCCATGGGGTAGGCTATACAAATAATATTTATACCACATATATAGTTCAAAGCCCTATAAAGGAATTGACAAAGCACTCACCTTAGGAGTTTATCAAGTTTATAGATTTGTTTTGGCTAGATCAACTTGACTTCCTCCTAAAATTTACATTAATTGCTATAATTAGGATACTACTTAATAATCTTTGTTTAAAGAATAACCTAACTACTTATATTCTTGAACTAACACAATACTCATATAATCATAATTTAAGATGCTAACTTATACTTAGTATCCACTTTAACAAAATATTGTAGATTTTTACAAAATCTCACATAAAAATATAAGGAACATATTCTTATATTTTAAATTATAAAAGCATATTAAAACCATATTTTGGAATGATAACTAAGCATGCTTTATTCCTAATTTTATGAACATAGAGCATAATTACAACTAAAAAAAACATGCTTTCTAGCAAATATTCAAAAGAATAGCATTCAAGAAAATAGCATGTAACATAAGACTTATGTCTAAGTTAATCATGAAATATCAACTAATGAAAATCACTTCAAAAATAAACAATCTACTAAACCAAGAGCATTGAAGCATGCTTGCAATTTTTTAAATTCTTACCAACAGTTGCACGCAATAAGGTTCCCAAAGTCCTATTCACAAAAGTCTCATTTAATTTTCGTGTGTTTCATGTAAAGGGGCTATTTTCATTTAATTTTTTTAGTTTTCACTTCTTGGCAGCCCAATTACACCTTCACACACACATGTGCTTGTTTGGTACTTAACAAATCAATTAAATTGGCACTATTGGTGATTCGGCTACCATTGACTTCCTTATCAAAAAAAAAAAAATTCTGAATTTTTGGTATTCTTGTTTGCTTGTTTTGCTGGGATAGAAATAACTTAGGTTCTTATTTCGTTCGCCTTGTCTATTTTTGACTGAAATTGTCTCTTTGTGATCCTAGTTATATAAATTTCTTGTTTTGAGCTACCTTTTTGCCTCTTTGATATTACTAGGGTGTTAATTGCTTGTGTCTACACTCTAGATTGATATTATCAAGTGGTGCATTGCATTGTTCTTGCACTACCGTTCTGTTTGTTTTAAGTCTTCTTTCTAGCTTTTGTTCTTGTTTAATTTTCCTTGCTAAGATTTATCCTTGTTTTCCAAACTCTTCTTGTTATCTTGTGGCATTTGTTGGATTCTGAAGTGCAATTGAGACGCGTGGAGGAGTGGTAAAAGGCTAGAGTGCTACCCTACACCTTTGGGAGAGAAAAGCCCACGTTTTAAAGAGAGAAACACGTGAGGGAGGGAGTGACTAACAATCTGCCTATAGTGTTCTTTCTTTTGATTTGCAGCAATGTCTAGCTCATCTAAAGAAGGAGATGGAGGGACTTTCAAGGTTGATAACCCTCAAATGCAATTCATTCTAGAAGCATTTAAAGGGCAATTTCTTCATTTGAACAAAACTCTAGAGGCCATGAATGACAAGTTGGAGAGACATGACCAAGAGTTGAAGGGAAGGAGTTCTCAATCTCATCAAGCAACTACAACAAAGGGAGGGCATACACCATTTGCTCATACCCATCGAAATTTGCAAGATGAGTTTGATGATGAAGATGAGAGGCCTGATGCGACTCACAATTGGAGGGGAGGTAGACTTGAGTGTGGAAGAGGTTTGGGAAGGTTTGGAGGCCGAAGTACTAGATATCCAGCCTATGAAGAGGAGGAGGACAAAGTGGCAGTTGACAAGGTAGACGAAAATTTGGGCAACATCAAGCTAAAGATTCCACCTTTCAAAGGCCGAAACAATGCAGAAGAATACTTAGAGTGGGAAAGAAAGGTTGAGATGATCTTTGAGTGCAATAGATATTCAGAAGAGAAGAAGGTGAAGATTGCAGCAGTTGAGTTCACCGATTATGCTCTATTTTGGTGGGATCAACTCAACGTGAGTAGAAGAAAGGTGGGGAGACGCCCCATTAGCAATTGGGACGACATGAAGGAGGCAATGAGGAAACGTTTTGTGCCTTCCCACTATTTTAGAGAGCTACATCAGAAATTGCACAGGCTTGTGTAAGGGGCTAAGTCAGTTGAAGACTACCACAAAGACATGGAGATGTGCATGGTTAGAGCTAACATTACAGAAGATGAGGAGGTAACCATGGCTAGATTTTTGAGTGGTTTGAACAAGAAAATAGCTGATGTGATTGAGCTCTACAAGTATGATTCTATGGAAGACATGCTTAACATGGCCATGAAGATAGAGAAGC